>VZQC01004033.1:1231663-1288837 GCA_009823505.1 Rhizomys pruinosus | reverse complement strand
GTTTTGCATGAAGGATGCTTGTACTCATGGATTATCACTTATAGCTAAAAATGAAAAAAAAAAACTGAGAGAAAGATGCAGGACAGTTATGGCAGAATGCATGATCTGGGATGGGGTGGGGGTGGGGGGGAGGGAAAGGGAAATAAGCCTGAACTGAATTGGAAAAAAATGTATGAAATGCACAAAGCATCAATAAAAATTAATTTAAAAAAAAAAGAAATGCGCACATATGTAGTAATTTGCAATAGCTGTCTATATACATATACACCAGAAAGGATTATCTATTAGATAAGGTTCTTGGAGAGCATGGATACACGTTACAAAAGAGATTCATTTGATTGGCATACATGGTAGGGGCTGGGTGGTCCAACAATGGATGTCTTAGGCTAGAGAAGCTGAGAACCTGGTAGCGCCTTGGTCCGTGGGGTTGTAGGCCTCAGCAGTCCTAGTGTGGTGTCAAAGCACTGGAAGTTTCCTAGAGAAAGAACCTCTGGTCTTCAATCCACATAAAATGCCAAATCAGCTTGTTCTGATGGCTGTGAAGGGAGGCATCAGCAACAGCAGGATAGATGCGCCCACAGCAGGAAGTGAAGGTGGGTAGGCCAGCACTGCTTTTTCCGAGGACCTTTTTATATCTGGGCTGCATCAGGGTGGGATGCCTTGCTTTGGAGGAGGATGTTCTCTTCTCAGTTTGTCTTTCTTGGAAAGGTTCTCACAGACTCATGGACTATGTCTCTTAGTTGATTTCTGATCCAATCAAGTTGACAAGATTTATTATCACAATATGCATGTATATAATTTATTTAGAAAAATTATAGTAGAATTTACTAGGCCTTCCAAAACTCAGGAGAAAAATTTAGATAAGGCAGCAGGAATATAATTACAACTTTATGACATTTTGGTACTCAGCATAAAACTTTAGCCTTGGGCCGGGAGTGGTGGTGCACCCCTTTAATCCCAGCACTTGGTAGGCAGAGGCAGGCAGATCTCTGTGAGTTCAAGTCCAGCCTGGTCTACAGAGCAAGCTCCAGGCCAGCTGGGACTAAAGGTAGACCCCGTCTCAAAAATACCAAAAAGCAAAACAAAACAGAACAAAACTTTAACTTTGGTTTTAAATGGAAGTGTCTTGTGAGGAGTGAAACCGGTGGCTTTAAGAGAAGCACTGTTTTCTAAGATTAAGTGGATAGTGTGCTAATGAAAATATAAGCCAAAACAACCACTGCCACCATAAAATCCTAAACGACATGCCTCATTTAAAGTACTTGTGAGAATGAGAATATCCTTCTCCAAGGACTTCTTTTCCAAGCAGAGCAGAGAAGAAATGGAGACTAAAGACATTTCTTTTTTTTTTTTTAATTTTTATTGATGGTTTGTGCATTTCGTACATCATTTTCCAATTCAGATCAGGCATATTTCCCTTTCCCTTCCCCCCCTCCCCCACCCCATCCCAGATCATGTATTCTGCCATAACTGTCCTGCATCTTTCAGGTTGTTTTTTTTTTCATTTTTTAGCTATAAGTGATAATCCATGAGTATAAGCATCCTTCATGCAAAACCAATCTACAGACTGTTGTGCCCAAACCCCCACAGTCCCACCATTCAGTGGGGGGTGACAGGTTGTTTGTTCAATCAAGTTGATCAAATGAGTGTCCAGACTAAAGACATTTCTAAACCTATGCTTACTTTTTATTTGCCAGCTTTCTTCAACGGGAATAAAAACTCTAGTTTCTGTAATAATACTGCACATATGAATTAGTGTTTATAGGGAATTTGCTATGTGTAACAATAATTTTCCTGCTCAAAACATATTATGATGTTATTTTGTAACGGCTCATATAGACATTTAGTTAGCCCAATTTGTTCATTAAAGTGCCTGTAAGCATTGGGTTGTTCTTCACCTAGTTTTTCTTCTTTTAAAAAGTATTTTGTAACTTAATTTTATCTATTGGGTTTTTTTGTTAACTCATGACCTGTTAGTCCTAGTCATTCAATTTTTAATCATCATAATTTCTTCTTATATATGATAATAATAGGGAGTGTACTTTTACCTCAAGACTTCAATTACTTTCATTAGAGTCAGATAATAATTTAAGTAAGACTGAAAAACTTCTCTAGATGACCTCTAGGATGCTCAGAAATGTTATTGATTTTCGAACAATAATAAAACCTTTACCAAAATATAATATTAATGAACTACTGCATTGATAATATATAAATATTTACAAGACTGTCCTGCTTGCACCCTTTGAGAACATAGTGGTACCATGTTATTAAATCTGTGAAATTTTGGGAAAATGTCACCCAAGTATTACAGATATACATAAAGTATAGACAAATGGAAATTGAATTTGAAGAAGATTTCAGAATGGAGCTCAGACAGTCATAGTCATTTGTAAAAAGCTATTGAGTCTGAATAGGTAATGGAATTTTCTTGTTCTTTTCAATAAAGTTGAATAAAAAATTTTAAGCAAAGAATCATAAAATTTGTGAATGGGCATTATCCTTAACTGCAGAGAAGGCACCAAGGTTGAGACATGAAGTATTTTGTTGGAAATTATACAAAGTTGTTCATCCAATGACTTTTGATGTATAGGGCATTGTCTTCTAATATTCATTAGGAAGTCATTTCAAGGAGAAACTTTGAACTTTTTCAGAAGGATCACTGCTCTCTAATAGTCACCCTTATTGAAAATGCTTTTATTTTGAGATCTTACATTAACTTTCATGGAAAATGAAACTGGTCATCATCAGAGTTAATGTTCCATGTGGAGTTAATGGTGCCACATGCTAGTCTTGCACAGGTGAAGCTTTACAGTGCATGGGAGAGGTAAAGGAAAAGAATTAACAAATTACGTATATCACTTTCAAGGAAAAGTGAGAGTATCTGTTGCTTTTCTGTAAACCATAATGAATCTTATTAGTAACTGTATTCACGATGTGAAGAATAGCGTAGAAAGACAATAGCTTTATTTGCTGAAGGACAGTGGCCCTTCACTAACGCATGTGGTTTTGATTCTAAGCTATTGTATATCATATAATCAATGTGCAGTATCACTAACCACCTCACTTTTTAAACTTAGAAGGAGAGTGAAAGTCATGATTTCAGGCCACCTCACATTTCTCCTCATTTTTCTTGTCTTTGATAATGAAAAAGTATGCAACTTACCCAAAATGTCCACAGTGAGAATGCTTCAGCTATCTGGTTTCATCCGCTCAGTGGGGAACACACGAGTGATATGTCTGTGACTCATATATAATGGCCTCTTTTTTCTTGTCATGTAAACATTCTGAAAAGGGAAACAACATTAAAAATTGAACCCAGGAAAGACATATCATTATGAATTATGATTTAGTGGGGAAGTCACTGCTGGAGAAAGAGAACCTGTCTCTCTTACCCTGATGGTACTTGCGATAAAATACAGGAGGATGTAGCCATGCTCTCCTTGATGAATTGAGCACTAGAAAAGCCATGAATGTGAAATTATCTAGCACATGATAAATCTGCTGCAATAAATAAAAATCCAATAGTCAGAAGAAGTAGGAACTGCGGAAAGTAAACTTTTCTTCAAACTCTGCCTCTCTAACTTTGGGCAGGTTTCCTGGTCTCTGAATCTGATATAATTAGTCTCTTTAGGTCGTGATTAGCACCACAAAATGCTTGTCTAGAAAGGAAAAGCCACAGAGATGGCAAGGTTCACCTTTTTAAATATGCCCAAAGGACTTGTCAGGATGAATGTGGACTTAGTTGAAAATTCAGTTACTCTCAAATTAACAGGAGTGGCGTAGTTTTCTGACTGACCTTCTGAGAAACTAGTACAAGGTAAATGTTTTCAACAGGCTTTCCCTTTCTGCAGACAGATCTGCTTCATCCTCCAGGCCAAAATATATGCCATATGGTAAAGTATTTTTCAAATTTATAGAACACATCATCAAAAGACTCTAATTTGTCTCTTTGTAATTAAAATGTATCAACAGAGAAACTAAACACTAATTAGTCACTTATATATTTATTACAAATGAGGAACTTAAATGCATTCTGATTAAGTTTAATAATTCTTGAACAAAGACTAGGATTCAGAAGTTTGTTAAAAGTGCAACCCTTCTTGGATTGAATTGAATAAGAATTAAATTAACATGCATTTTTTTTTCTTGTTCTAAAATGCTTTCTGATGCCTCAGCAGATTGTTAAATGAGTAGGCCAATACCAACTTGCTTTACGTGACTGCATTTGTGAGGTCATTAACAATGGCTAGGCCCAGAGGAAAGGCACTGCTGACTAGAGGGATAAGCTGGGCATGGTGGTGCATGCCTGTGACATCAGCAGTTGGGGATTGATGCAGGAAGATTGTGAATATGTGCTACATAATGAGTTAAACTGGACAATGTAGGGAGATTCAGTAGCAAGATAAAAAGTAAGGTAGAAGATGTAGCTCAGTAGTAGAGTGCTTGCTTAGTATACACAAGACCCTAGGTTCAATCTTCTATAACACACACACACACACACACACACACACACACACACACACACAAATAATAGGGGGATTGTAAGTGGATTGTTTTTATACCTTGCTAAATTGTAAGTGCCCTCCTCTGGTAACATTACGTTATTTTCATTTTCTATTGACTTTGCTTTTGGTGATAAACCACAACAGAAATGAATACACACAGTCATTTATTTCCTATACAATTTCTCTCTATTTTTGCAAAATCCAAGCCCAGAGACCATTCTGAGCCACTCATCTCAGTTGTGAGATATAATAGGGTAAAAGTTATAGAAGTTGGTCTTCTTTAATTTTAAGTATCAGTGGTGTTGGGGAATTATAGAAGTCTCTAGAAAGGGGGAAAATAGAAACATTCCCAAACTAGAAAAGCTCTGGATGAGCTAGAATGGGCTAGTATTAAAATGGAGCCTTCTAGAAAGTAAAAGTCCGCTGTCTCTCAGACACAGCTCTGTGTTGTCTGCTTTGTGTTAGCTGAATGTAGAGAAGACCTATACCTGGAGAGTGCCGCAAGGAGGTACGGGAGAGGGGAAGGCTTCAGAGAGTCTAAGCATATCACAAAATGTCAGTTCTCCATCTTATTTGGTGACACAGAAATGCAGGATCTGATCCTGAGTCCCATCATGCTTCAAGAGATTCACCAAAGCCAGAAAGTGAACATTCTGACAGAAACATGCTTGTCCCTATAGAAAAATGATTCCAAGAGCCTTAAGATCAAACGGACATGAAAGCTATGTTTTCTCATTTTCCTAAGCTCCAAGTACAGGTCTGTTCCTAAAAAGCCATACAATGGGGCGATTTGTCATCTTGTTTCCAAGGACTCCTTTTTAGCATTGTTTTAGTTGAGGTTGAAAGGCTCTTTTGTCTATAATTTGAACCCAAGTGGTAGTTAAAGGATTTAGATAGTAGGAAGAAGTTATGAAATCCTTCTTCAGTGGTAATATATGAAGAAAGGTTACTAACTACTGAAAGTGATACTTAGATGCTTGAATTTGTGACAAGGCTGTAGCAGGGCTTTCTGTAACACCATAATTGCAGTTCACTGATTCTACTGTGTTTTTTAGTAGAACGTTTGGATATTATGAGAGTATATCATTCTAAATAAGCTATTAAACAGTGGAACTTGAACACCATGTTAGTTCACAGACAGAGGGAATGCTGCAGGATCACCCTGAAACCTGAGGGGCTGTCTAAATTTGTGCATGCAGGTTCTGATGATGTATCAACCAGGGATGTGGAACTTTGCCTTCTGCTTCAAGTCCAGCTGTTTCCTTCAGGGCTGCAATTTTCTGTCTGAGCTTCTCCTTATTAGAAGTCTTCAGTCAACTACTCCCCAAGGGGACGCCAGTTTTAATAGGGTGAATTTTTATCTTTTATGTAGTTGTCCAGGAGAGTAGTTTCTTTTTATGATTGTACCAATGACCTATCACCTTTTATCTCACTATTCTCTTTGTTTCTTGATCAACTGCCTTCTCATGGGTCTCTTAAGACTCAGCTTAACCTATGTTACTGGTTTATCCACGCAGAGAGTCCTTCTCGTGTGCCCGAGTTAGAGTAGGCAAGGGCTTACAATGGCATGCTACTTTATTTCTTTGACTCAAAAATATCTCAACTGGGACACACAACTCTGTTTTCTTCAAGCATAGCTTGCAGATTACCTGTGGCATAATAAAACTGTGGTTCTTGTTAAATGACAATTTGAGGGATTTTGCTCTGAATCGTCTCATCCCTAGAATCTGCACCTTTACCAAACACCCTGATGGTACTTTTGTGTATTGAAATTTAAGAGACACTACCCACTGCTAGGAGTCACCTATCTCTTATGAGTGCCTTTAGAAATGTCACAGGAAGATAGGGTGAATCTGTAGTTTGCTCTACAGATGGATAGGCTCAATTCAACTGCCCCATCCAATCAAACACATCTAATGCATCCAACCAACAGCCATGAATTTTATATATCAGAGCTTGTAGTTCTTCAGATTCTCATCAAAGCACATGTGTATGCTTCCATCAGAATAATGTGTGATTATAGTGTCTTTTGTGATTTTCTATTTGTTACTTGCTCAACACTAACAGTCTAGATGAAGTGGTGACTGGTAATATGTGTTGGGAGAATCACACATTGTCATTGTCAGCCTTTAAATAATGTATTTACTTTTTATTTCATGTGTTTGACTACTTTGCCTGCATGTATGTAGGCACCACATGTATGGTGGTGCTACTAATTTGAACCACATGTATGGTGGTGCACTTACATACATGCAGGCCTGCAGAGGCTTGAAGAAGATGTGGGAATTTGGTGAGGCTGGTGTTACGGGATGGGGTGGTTGGGTCTGCAGTGTGGGTGCTGGCAACTTAACCTCTAAGAGTAGCCAGTGCTCTTAACGGCTAAGCCATCTCTCCAGAGCGTTTTTTTTTTTTTTTTTTTTTTTGAGATAAAGTCTCCCTGTGGCCCCAGTTGACCTATAAGTCACTATGCACATCAGGCTGGCCTCTATTTCACTGAGATCCACCTGTATCTCCTTCCTGGGTACTGTGATTAAATGTGTAAGCCACCATGCCCAACGACTTTGTCCTTTTTTGATGGAGATGGGCTACTCTGTTGTGAGTGTCATTCTGGATGTCTAGTGCATTTTTTACTGATCTGCATTAATCTCTTACTCTGTTTTCTCTTGGTATTTCTGAGTCAGTCCACTGACTTTCATTCGTACTCAGTGAATTCTAATTACACTGTTGTTTGTATTGGTCACCCCACTTCCCATATGGCAGTTACTTTAGTTTCTTGTATTGTTTATCCTCGATCTGTTTCCCAGTCAATGAGGCATCTCTGACAGAAGAGTTAGATAGCATTAGACTGAATGGGCCTTGAACTTTGTCTAGTACTCAAGGGAACCTGGTGGAAATCTCCTGAAGTCTCATTTTAGAAAAACTATGAAAAAATTGTAATCTAACCTACATGTGGTTAGAAAGGAAGTCAGTTATGTTCAGTCATTTAAATCAAAACATTTTAAAGACTGTTATGATGCATAAATATGCCTCTTTGCTAATATATTAAGTAATGAGAAACAGCTGTAAGTTGATGATTATTATAAAAATTGAAGAGCTGATGATCATAAATAATATTTTGAGGTAACTGTAAAAACTGCACTGCAATGTGAAAATATCAGTAACTTATATTGGAACAAAAATCCTAAGCACTGCTAATAATTCTGTGGTTCATCACTTATATTACATTGCATTGAAGGAAGTGCTATAAATTTTAGTTGGGGATTACAGAAAATAAAGATGCATTTTCCCATTTAAGTTCATGGTCTCCTCATGAATTTTACCAGGGAGCAAAGGCCCCAAGAAGTAAAACAAATTGCCCCAATCATGTTATGTTTGGCCAAATGGGATTCACTCTTAGGTCTTCTTACTTCATTTTCCATTTTCTTCTGCTTCACTGCTTCTGTTTACTGGACTTTATTGATGATTCTGCTTATGATTCTCTCATAGTTCAGTTTGCTCTGTCTTACATTGGAGTCTATCAAACCTGTACAATTCACTTCCTCTCAGGTACTTTAATTTTGTTTTAATATTAGTGCTGTGTAGACCCACATTCAACTTTCTCTTCCCTAGGATATAATGACAGCTTTCCTAATATTTTTTCACTGTTATCTATCAACATACTATGCTATTATTTATTCAGAGAGAGGTGTGCAAAATCACAGAAAACAATAATAGCAGAAAAGTAAAGAAAAAAAGAAGGAAAGATCATACTTTCAGGCAACGAGGGTCTGAGTTTACCAGAATGAACCTTAAATTTGATCAAGATGTGATCAAATTTAAATAAAATTTGAATCAAATGAAGGTTAATGGCATTAATAAAGATTTTTATAAAGCAAGGGATTTTCTGGTCTTGCCCGACTGAATCTTTGGGAGAAGAGGAGGCTAGACTTTGCACAATGGATCTCATTCTCTCAGTGACTCTATAGAGGTGTTATCTTATTTTCTGGAAGGTGAAAGTATTATGAGCGATGTAACCATATTCTATAACACTTGGATTTTATGCATTTGGATTCACCTTACCCTCCTGATGTTCTGGAATATTTTCCAGAGTGGAGTCTCAGACAATATCATTGATATTTGAAACTTGTGCTGTTTCTTAATTTTTCTTACACTTAATTTTATCTCTTTGACTAGATTATATACACATGCTTTTAAAGTTAGGTCACTGGTATAAAATGCTTTACTTCATAGCTCTCAC
This sequence comes from Rhizomys pruinosus, assembly GCA_009823505.1. NCBI lineage: Eukaryota > Metazoa > Chordata > Mammalia > Rodentia > Spalacidae > Rhizomys > Rhizomys pruinosus. The sequence continues at coordinate 1,280,092 of VZQC01004033.1, read as the reverse complement.
AATGGTATTTTTCTGCAAGTATGTGTAGACAATTTAGAGGAGAGCCTTAACTTTCTACTCAGACAAGAGTGTGAATTCCCCTTTCAGCTCTTGCTTTCACAAGCTGAGCCAGCTATGCTTTAGTTTCCTTGTCAAGTAATACTAAGTCTTGTAGGGCTTTTAGTGGAACAACAGTGTGTACAGGCTGATCAAGATAGTTCTCAGCCTATAGTCCAGTTTAGAAAGACACCAATTATTATTGCTATGATTCAATAAGTATTTGTTTTGTTTGGTGCTTTTATAGCTAGTATCCAGGATACTTCCCTTGTATTTATTAGAGTTGTCTTAGAAAATTGGAGCTAAATAAGGTGAGAGCTTGTGGAGTAGAACAGCACTGAGCTGGCCCATACATTCTAGCAACTGTTTATTGTGGAGGTGTCATGTCTATTTGTCTTCTTCCCTTTTCAGGGAATTGATCCAGTCCAGCACAGGCCGTGTTTTCACTTCAGGTTTTTTTACAGCCCTGTTTACTAAGTCGGTGAAAATGTTTCTTTTGCTTTCAAAGGGCTAACAAGAAAAACCATTTGAAAAGGGGAAGAATTATGCTGAGATTTTAAAAAGCTAATATGTAACACTCATCCCCCCCCCCCCCACACACTAGCTGGAGTTCAGGATATATTGAAAGAGGACCCAGAGATCCCAGATGAAGATAAACAATTTCAAATGTAGTTAATTTATTATAAAAGTCTAATCATGTGGGAGAAGATGGTTTTGGCTTTTTGGCCCAATACATCCTACAAGCTTATGTTGATGATTACCAAAACAAAATGTGAAATTTGAGGCTATACCCATACACATGCAGATGTGAGCTCTGAGAAGCTATTTTCTTTTTTTTTTCTTCCCTCCCATTTGTATTACTCCAAATTATGTGTGTTTAAACAACACATATGTATCCAAATTATGACCTTTCGGTGTAAACTGTATGTTAATTCCAAAATATGTTTTGCGGTTCACTTTTTTCCCTTTAGCTTTATATTATTCTAGAATATGAATACATATGTTCCACCCCTATATGGTAATTACAATGTCTGAGTATAAGTGGTAGGTCGATTCTAGAGCCTGTTAAGAGATTCACATTATAACACCACCACAGAGATACATGCAAGGCCATGTTTATTTCAGCTCTCTTCACAATAGCAAGGAGCTGGAACAACCCAAATGCCCCTCAACTGATGAGTGGATAGAGAAAATGTCATACATCTACACAATGGAGTTCTATGCAGCAGTAAAGAAAGATGACATCATGAGCTTTGCAGGAAAATGGCTGGAGCTAGAGGACATCATGCTGAGTGAAGTAACACAGTCCCAGAAAAACAAACGATGAATGGTATCCCTCATCTGTGGATGCTAGTGCCAATTACCTAGTTGTAAGTATTTCTTGTGCATGGCCCTTTGAGCTTTTGTCCAAAGCAGTTGGGAGTGATGCATATTGGAAACAACAACAACAACAACAACAACAGAAAGGACTGCATCAAAGAACTGACTGAAACAGTGAACTTCTTCTCAAAACAGTCAACTTCCCCATGGAGAATATTGAAAAAGACTGAGAAAGAGATGAAAAGCACACTTGGGGGGCTGGAGAGATGGCCTAGCGGTTGGGAGCACCGATTGCTCTTGCAGAGGACCCGGGTTCGATCCCCAGCACCCACATGGCAGCTCAGAACCGTCTGTGACTCCAATTCCAGGAGAACTCCAGCTCCAGGGGAATCCGACACCCTCTTCTGACCTCCGCGGCATTGCACGACACGGGTGCACAAACCTACATGCAGACAGTACATTCATACACATACAAAAATAAATAAAATTAAAAAAAAAAGAAAAGCACATTTGGCAGAATGCATGAGCTTTGGTGGGGTGGGGGGATGAGGGGACACGGGTCTAGATTTGATAAAAAATATACATATATATAAATAAATTAATTAAAAAAAACAGATTCACATTATAACAGCACAGATGCTTTCAGGTACAAAGAAGTATAATAATAAAGTTGCTCAGTTTGCCTGCCAACTGGGGATTTGGTGTCAGCATCCATATATGAGGGAAACCATTTGCCATTTCTTTTTCTGGGACTCTGTTACTTCACTTAGTAATGGATAGAAAGGCATTCTTTCTCCAAGCTTGCATGTCTGAAGAAGGAGAGGAAGTTGATGTGTTAACTGTGCTGTTTCTTCTCTCAAGATCCATCTCTCCTTTGAGAGAAAGGATAAATGCAAGTGGCAGAGAAGGTTATGAGCTTCCTCAGCTGAGTAGTCCTCATAACGTGGCCTCTAAACAGGAAGATCAGTGTCACCTTCACTTGGGGAGTCATCTGAAGTCTCTGTCGGACCTTCTGACTGCAGTAATGGTCAAGAAATCAGTTTTACAAAGGCTTCCAGCCTACTCTTCTTCTCATTTTTATTGAATTTCATACAATATATTTTGCTCATATTTAGATTCCCCTCCCCTCTCTGCACCCCACTTACACAAGCTTAACTTTAGACATTAGTATTTGTTTTAGTGGTCCCTCTCCCTAGTTACACATTTGCATTTCTTGAGACAGCACAAAAAATTACCCATGTTTGGGGGACACAGGCAGGACAGATTTGTGAATCAGAATCCCTCAGGGGATGCATACGTTCTTTATGGCTCTACAGATGATGTGGGTGTGCAGTCAGGGCTCAGGTTATGGCATTTTCTGGCCCAAGACATGTGCTATGGTGTGAAATACCTTCTAAAGGCTTAGTCCATGGCTGATGGTGTTACTAGGTGGTGGAACCTTTTGGAAATGTGGTTTATGGGAAGAAGTTAAGTCATTGGGATGACCCTAGACCCTGGAGTGGGGTATTAAGACTTTTACTTCATCATCATCCTTTTTCAGTCTCTCTCTCTCTCTCTCTCTCTCTCTCTCTCTCACACACACACACACACACACATGCACACACATTTCCTGATTACAGTAAAGTAAGCAGGTCCTCTCCCATGTGTACCATATCATAATGTTCTGCCTCGTCACATGGCCCCAAAAATGGAGCCAACTGGCCATGGATTGAAATTTCTGTAACAGTAAGCCAAAATAAACCTTTCCTTTTTTACATTTATTTCTCCAATATTTTGTCAGAATAATGGAAATTTGAGTGACACACTATGGAAATAAGAATCTGTGAAATAGTACAAAGAAAAATGCTGATTGTGACTTAGCACTCTCATTTTTGCCTCTTGGCAAAATTGTCTTTTACTCCCACCCTAGCAACTAACATTGTGACCATTGTGAAATAGCCAAAGATGTAATCTTACCACCTTCATGGGATCTGGCAACTAAGAACCTTATGGGATATTCAGTTTTTTCATAGGAAACTCAATTACCATTGCTGACACCTCTGGACCTATCACTTAAAGTGTAGTCTGCATGGTTTTAAGGCTTCACAAAATTCAAAGTAGGCAGACACTACCTAATATATTGAAAAAGTGAATATTTCTCACATCTATGAAAATAACCCAGATTTGAGACACTGTTGGCACTTGCAATTATGCTTCAGGGGGCCAGTAAAAAACATAGACAAGAAACAGATACTTCTAACTTTGTAGTGTGGCTGGATATGTAAAAGAACAAAAGTTCTTTTGGAGATGGTTTCTGTTGGAAGTACACCAAGAAGTCTGTTGAGAGTAATATTGAAGGCTTTATGGTAAGTTTTCTTGCACATTGTTATATGCATGTTAAATTCATGGGCACTTTCTGCCCTACAAAACATGTGAATCCATTCAATAGATTACTCTGTATAGAATGATCAGGAAGTGAGGTCATGTGAGCCTGTCCCTCCCAACATTCTTCTGGGCACCCACCAGGAAATGCGCCTGTGCCAGCATGCATGGGCCACCTCAGAACAGTGCGGTCTAATAGAAATATATAAGTTACAAATATGAACCTCTGTGTAATTCAGACTTTTCCAAAAGCCATATTAAAAAGGAAAAAGCATATGTAATTAATTTCAATAATATATTTCATTTAACCAATGCATTGGAGACATTTTTGCTTCAATATGTAATTGTTATAAGCATTTATATTAAAATCAGTATAAAACATTTTTTAAAAATTTCTACCAAATTCTCAAAATATAGTGCGCTTTATCCTTCCAGCACATTTCAGTTTAGACTTGTAATGTTTTAAGTTTTTGGAGGTTAATGATGATTGTATTTAACTAACAAGTTCTATACTTTAAAAATTTTATATTTATTTATTGATGTTTATTTTATGTATATGAATGTTTTGCATGCATGTATGTAAGTGCACTGTGTGTGTGATGCCTGTGGAGGCCAGAAGAGGACATTGGATCCCTGGACCTGAATTTCAGATGGTTGTTAGCAGCCCTGTGTTTGCTGGGAACAGAGCCTGGACCCTCTGCAAGAGTGGCTAGAATTCTTAACCATTCAGCCATCTCTCCAGTCCCTACCTTTTCTGTTCTTGCAGCACTGTGATCCAATTCAGGGATTTGTACATCTTAGGGAAATTCTCTACCACTGAAATATACATCCAGCCCTGAATTAAGAGTTCTAGAATCCAGTTCAGGACCAAATTTACTTCTTACTTTCTTGTAGACTACTGTTATGGAAATTAAAATAACCTTTTTAGCTTTAGTTTTTAAAAGTAGCTGAATGTTTTTCTTTGATGTTCTTTATTAAGGAATAAAAGCATACCACCATAGTTGTTTTTTAAATTTTATTTTATTTTATTTATTTTTGTATGTGTATGAGTGTACTGTTTGCATGTAGGTTTGTGCACCCATGTCAAGAGGGTGTCGGATTCCCTTGGAACTGGAGTTCTCCTGGAATTGGAGTTTCAGACGGTTCTCAGCCGCCATGTGGGTGCTGGGGATCGAACCCGGGTTCTCTGTAAGAGCGGTCGGTGCTCTTAACCGCTAGGCCATCTCTCCAGCCCCCACCATAGTTGTTTTAACTAACATTAAGGGAACTTTCCTTAAAAATCCCATTTGGGGGCGTGGTAGAATGTAAGGGCTGCGATTGGGGTGAATGGTGAAACTACAGCAATGTAGTCTGGACACTCATTTGATCAACTTGATTGAACAAACAACCTGTCACCCCCCACTGGATGGTGGGGCTGTAGGGGTTTGGGCACAACAGCCTGCAGATAGGTTTTGCATGAAGGATGCTTAAGGGAAAAGAAAAGGGAGAGAAGTGAAGGACGAGTACTTAGAGAAGGAGGCAGCAGAGGAAGAGAAAAGGTAGAGGAGAGATGAGACATAATGGGGGAAAGTGGCTCAGTGGTCAAAATAAAATATCAAATGGTCTCTTGTGACTTAGCCCTTGCCCTTCAGTCTATCACATTTCTCTCAATATGCTGTTCAAATGATGATCTCATTGGCTTATATTCAGAACCCTCAGTTAGGTCCTTGTTGTTTAGCCTCTAGAGACATTTCACTGAATGAAGTGTCCAAACAATCATTTCAAGGATTCCACAGCAGCAGTTTCTGTGGTGAGCAATATTAATTCCAAATTGTAATGAAATAAAACCAAAGCTGAGGTCTACCTATGTTGTAAAGCTTTCCTATTCTGATCCAAATGAATCTGAAGTTGGAATTTATTGACATTTTGCAATATGAGCCATAATAAATTACACATATATGAAAACAAAAATGACATTCAAAGACTTTGACAGTAGAATATAGAATGGATATTTCTAGAATTAACTTGCCTTCAAAGCTGAGCAGTATGGCTTTTATTATCTTGAGGATCAGACCTAAACAAGGGTTGTTTCCATGGCGGGACTGCTGTGGTAATATTTGAGTTATGGCTTATTGCAAAGTCACTCTGTCTGGCAGAATACTTAGGAGCGGTGGGCTGTATTTCACCCATCTATCATGCTGCTGGGTGCAATTTTCCTTTGATTTCCTTGGCAGATTTTGGAATCCCTTCAGAGAACCCTGACACCTGCTATCCTTGGGAGATTATTAGAAGTTGATATCCCTGAGATCTCTGACTTAAGGTACCTGAAAATTTCCATTTCCTGGTCCTCATACTTTCCCAAAATAAGATCAAGGTAGAAAGATTTGGGGGATACAAACAGTGATAATTTTTGGTGCTCCCACTTTTATTGTAAGAGTATCAGAATGATTCTAAGCATACTAGTTTCTGTCCTATTTGAATGACTTTTTGATACAGTTTCCTTATTCATTGCAGAGTCAGGCACAAGGCTTTTGGGCTGACCCCCATGTGCGTTGTTCACTAGTTGAGTATTAAGAAGCAATAGAACTGTGATTTTAGTTTGGAATTTCTGAATTCGTGACTGGGTCTTAAAAGCGAGGAAATAACCCATGGCTGATGCCACGCACTACATCCTCTACAGGTTAGGAATCGTTATAAGCCACAAGTAAGACCCTGTCAGATTTATCAGGGGGTAAAAATGTGTTCATGGATTAACATATCAGCCAAACATATGGGTCGTATGCCAAAGAACCTACCATAACTATATGTGCGCTTAAATACCTATAGTTCTAATTGCTTGTGCTTCATTAAGTAGGATCGAAAGGTTATCCTGACAAACTGTCAGCCCATGAAAGAGAAACAGCCAGAATTGACCCAGAATCCAAGTCAACAGCTCCAGAGAGAGAGGATTTTTTTTTTCTTTGCCCCTTTTCTAAGCCTAGGGAACAATCTGCGGAAGAAAAAAATGAAAAAAAAAACTGGGAGAAAGATGGAGGGCAGTTATGGGAGAATGCATGGTCTGGGGTGGGGGGGTAGGAGGGGGGGGGAAGGGAAAGGGAAATAAGCCTGAACTGAATTGGAAAAAATGTATGAAATACACAAAGCATCAATAAAAAAATTAAATTAAAAAAAAAAGAAAAGCCATTCCTAAAAATTAAAAAAAAAATCCCACTTGTCCTTTATGTCTCTAATTTACTATGAAAAGATAACATATCTATCACACTTGGAGAGATTACTTTTAGTAAAACAAACAAACAAAAATATATGCATCCATGAACAAGACAAGTTTGGGATTGCATAAGAATGCCAAATTGAAAGTAATGTGAGCTAATATTTGAGTTTAGCATAGTTTTGTTAGGCTGTAACCCAGGAGTTTAGAGACAGGCTGAAATGGCATCCTGTCATACCACTAAGATCAATAATGAGCAGACAAATTCTGGTCTTATCCTAACCTTTGCTTTTTTGGTCCAAGAGACTTAAAAATATTCAACAACTGACCAAATATTGACCCATATATGAATGTCTTTAGCTGTCTATGCTCTCTCATGTTCTCTATATAAACGTTATACTCTTTGTGTCCCAAATGTGCATTTACTATCCTTAGTCTGTTTACCATTTGAATAGATGTCACCTCTTTTGGGAGCCACTACTGCATACATGAATTCAGAGCACATTGTGAATATTCCCAATGCATCCTGTTCCCATCTTTACGTTGTGTTTCATTTGGGAAGATGAATTGCTTTGAGAAGGCATACAGCTACTAATATGCTATTACATGTAATACAACAGTAATGGTTCAATAATTACTTTTTAATAGGTTAATAAGATATTGACTATTGAGAAGAAATAAGCAAATCCATGGCCTCATAAACAATGAACTACATTGCTAAAAACATCTTTAGGGTATGTTTTGTTTAAATATTCATATACCTGTTGAGAGTCAGTAATAGTCTTCCTGATTTTTTTCAAATTTAGAGGAGTAAACTGTCATTTTCCATGTATTAGAAACTATCCATTTTTCCATTATATTTTAGTTTTTCTGTAATTAGGATGCTTCTTTTCACTGATTATGTTTTAATACAAAGTATTCTTCTTTTGTGATGCATAATGACTCATCTTGCTGTCTGGGTGTAGAGGAGTAGATACAATGCAATTATATTGAATGTTTTCTTTGTAATATGTTATGTGTGAGACTCTACCCTAGGCACTTTATAGAAGTCTCTTTATATTCTTTGTGATTTCCTTATAAAGATGGAAAATGGAGGTCAATAAAAATGAGGTCATTCACTTATTTTCACATGTTTAGGGAATTGTGTAATCTCAATTACTAGTGTCATATGCTATGGTCCGTGTATTCAGCTTTTTGCTTTCCAACAGCTGAACTCTGTTTTCCTTATGTCTGAAATACCTTTCCACTCAGCTCCTCAACCTTGTAATAGAACATTTGATCTTCGGATATATGCTGCCTCCTTCAGGAATCTCACTTTACAACAGAACTAAGAGCACATCGTAAATGCTTTTATTGAACCCTTTTCCTATCTCTAAGTTGCATTTCAGATAAAAGAAGTTTTGTTCTTTCCTATGCCATTAGACCATGCACACTGGTGTAACTTTAGAGTCTAGCAGAAAGTCCACTTTACACTTGACTACTGACTGAAGTTTCTTGTAGTAATGTCTGACTACTGTGGTCGTTTTCAATGTCTCCCATTTTTTCTTTGAGTTGTTGAAATCCTCATGATGTATATGAGTTCCATTATAATTTTGCCTTTCTGTCCTCTGGCAATTTCTATGTAAAGACTTTGGATATTTCCATATTTTCATGAAGCATTCCCTTATGGCCTTGTAATTTACAGTTTCATGCTTTAAAAGACCTTAATAGATTTTTTTTATACAGTCAAAGACTTGCTTAACTCCTTGACTTTATTTTAGGTCTTCTCTCAGATTCATTATCAACTTCTCAGACATAAAGAGAAGCATTTTTGATACTACCAAAACATAGTTAATGCTAAAATTAGCTATCATTAAGACAGAAACATTTAAAAAACAAGGTTTTGATAAAAAAATGGGAAGATGAGTTTTTAGCCAAATATAACAAGTTCTTTGGAAATATTAAATTATAAATGGGGAGGAGGGAATGTTGTGGCAGAGTAGATGCCAAAAGCATATTAAGTCAAGTCTGGATCCTCTGAGCACTTTGAAGTAAAAATAGCTTCAGATCTCTTCTTCCTGCTACCAAGCTTATTGACTCCAGGAAAGTAATATCAAGTCACCTAGAAAATGGCTTAACTCTTGAGGCATGTATAAACATTTTCATTTTTTCCCATATTTAAAAGAGTAGGTGTATAAAGCATAATTCAACAGATGCAACAGCTAAACAAGTCCTCACATATCAAAGATTAGTGAAGCAAAAGAAAGAAAATAAAGAGGAAAGGACAAAATAAATGGAGGAAAGAAGAAGGGAAAAGAAAAGGAGAGAAGTGAGGACGAGTACTTAGAGAAGGATGCAGCAGAGGAAGAGAAAAGGTAGAGGAGAGATGAGACATAATGGGGGAAAGTGGCTCAGTGGTCAAAATAAAATATCAAAATGGTCTCTTGTTGACTTAGCCCTTGCCCTTCAGTCTATCACATTTCTCTCAATATGCTTTCAAATGATGATCTCATTGGCTTATATTCAGAACCCTCAGTTAGGTCCTTGTTGTTTAGCCTCTAGAGACATTTCACTGAATGAAGTGTCCAAACAATCATTTCAAGGATTCCACAGCAGCAGTTTCTGTGGTGAGCAATATTAATTCCAAATTGTAATGAAATAAAACCAAAGCTGAGGTCTACCTATGTTGTAAAGCTTTCCTATTCTGATCCAAATAATCTGAAGTTGGAATTTATTGACATTTTGCAATATGAGCCATGAATAAATTACACATATATGAAAACAAAAAATGACATTTCTAAAGACTTTGACAGTAGAATATAGAATGGATATTTCTAGAATTAACTTGCCTTCAAAGCTGAGCAGTATGGCTTTTATTATCTTGAGGATCAGACCTAAACAAGGGTTGTTTCCATGGCGGGACTGCTGTGGTAATATTTGAGTTATGGCTTATTGCAAAGTCACTCTGTCTGGCAGAATACTTAGGAGCGGTGGGCTGTATTTCACCCATCTATCATGCTGCTGGGTGCAATTTTCCTTTGATTTCCTTGGCAGATTTTGGAATCCCTTCAGAGAACCCTGACACCTGCTATCCTTGGGAGATTATTAGAAGTTGATATCCCTGAGATCTCTGACTTAAGGTACCTGAAAATTTCCATTTCCTGGTCCTCATACTTTCCCAAAATAAGATCAAGGTAGAAAGATTTGGGGGATACAAACAGTGATAATTTTTGGTGCTCCCACTTTTATTGTAAGAGTATCAGAATGATTCTAAGCATACTAGTTTCTGTCCTATTTGAATGACTTTTTGATACAGTTTCCTTATTCATTGCAGAGTCAGGCACAAGGCTTTTGGGCTGACCCCCATGTGCGTTGTTCACTAGTTGAGTATTAAGAAGCAATAGAACTGTGATTTTAGTTTGGAATTTCTGAATTCGTGACTGGGTCTTAAAAGCGAGGAAATAACCCATGGCTGATGCCACAAGCCTACATCCTCTACAGGTTAGGAGATGTTATAAGCCACAGTAAGACCCTGTCATATTTATCAGGGGGTAAAAATGTAATTCATGGATTAACATATCATCCAAACATATGTGTCTATGCCAAAGTAACCTACCATAACTATTAGTGCTGCTTAAATACCTATATATCTAATTGCTTGTGCTTCATTAGTAGGATCGAAAGGTTACTCCTGAACAAACTGTCAGCCCATGAAAGGAAACAGCCAGAATTGACCAGAATCCAAGTCAACAGCTCCAGAGAGAGAGGACAGTTTTACTTCTCATCCACCTGTGCCCCTTTTCTAAGCCTAGGGAACAATCTGCGGAAGAGGGGGCGTGGTAGAATGTAAAGGCTGCGATTGGGGTGAACGGTGAAACTACAGCGATGTAGTCTGGACACTCATTTGATCAACTTGATTGAACAAACAACCTGTCACCCCCCACTGAATGGTGGGACTGTGGGGGTTTGGGCACAACAGTCTATAGATTGGTTTTGCACGAAGGATGCTTATACTCATGGATTATCACTTATAGCTAAAAAATGAAAAAAAACACCTGAAAGATGCAGGACAGTTATGGCAGAATACATGATCTGGGATGGGGTGGGGGTGGGGGGGAAGGGAAAGGGAAATATGCCTGATCTGAATTGGAAAATGATGTACGAAATGCACAAACCATCAATAAAAATTAAATAAAAAAAAAAAAGCGAGGCTATCTCTTTACTAATTAGCTTACCAATTTTGGAAGCTTAATCTGGAGGCTACAGAAAAATTAGAAATAATATGTGAGATAAATAATGACTTATACACAGTGGACATTCAATAGCTAATCACTTTCCTTCCAATAATTGTTTGTCTCCTAAAATATGACTTAGCTTATTAAGCTATTTTAACTTCATTTGTCCACAATTCTAGAATTCTAAGCTCACTCGTTGGGAGTAGGAAATTAGGGTAGAAAAAAGGTCTATTATAGAGAAGGACAGAGATAATTATGAGAACTTACAGTTAAAAGCCTAAAACAACAAAATCATAAAACTGGGTGTGTGAACTGAAGTATGAACTTCAAACAGCCTAGAGGGACCATCTTGTTTAGTAGTGAAATAAGGTTAACTCAATAAGCCTTTGGGAGACTTTGACATAATATTCATCGATCACCCATCTGACATTTCTTGTAGAGTAGTCTGCAGAATATTGAACTATTTATGCTTGAAAACTCTTTACCTCAATTTTTAGGAAGGTATGTTCACAAGGACAAGGACATAGATTTAGGTTGATATTTGTCTTTTTTCATTTTGTTTTATTTTTGAGACAGCATTTTGCTATTCCTGCCCATGTTTGGCCTCTAAATCTGAGGCTCAAGCAATGTTCCTGCCTCTGCCTCTTCAGATCTAAGGCTATAGATGTGTGTCACAATGTCTGGAAAATATTTACCTTGAATCCCCACCAACTCCTGCCTCATACTTCAAAATTTTTGCTCCATGGTCTTCATCTCTTATGGGAGATATTCAGTTATCCTGATCCTTGCTCCTCTGTGTATAATAGGACTTCCACATTCCGCTTTTCACTTGTTTTATACAACTTAGTTATGATATCTCTTGATACAGTTTTCATGATGGGTCTTGTGATTGGGGTCTGTTGAACTTTTGTGAACTATCAATGTCATAGCATTTCTAGTCCCATCTCTATGGATCTTAATTGGATGTATGTTGCAAAACCCAAGGCACCCTGCTAATGTTTTATTCTTTTTTAAAAAATTATGTTTGTCTCTGTGTTCTATTGTGTATCATTTCTATTGCTCTAGTTTCAAATTTACCAGTATTTTCTTCTTCAATATCTTATCCACTGCTATTTCCGTCTTGTGGACTTTTTTTTATGGTGTTGGAGATTGAACTTAGGGCCTTACAGATGCTAGTCAAGTGCTTTACTACTAAGCTACAACCCCAACTTGTTCATTATCTTATAACGCCAGGAAAATTAATATTTTATTTCTAAAATTTCAGTTTGAGCTTTTTGTATTGATCATAGTTCCTACAGTTAACTAGTTAACATTTTCAGTATATTCAGTTTTTTTTCAAATGTAGTGTTTTTCTTTTTAAACTATGTTACCCATTACCAAGTTTTAACTCTTAGGTCTCTCTCTCTCTCTCTCTCTCTCTCTCTCTCTCTCTCTCTCCATATATATATGTGTATATGCACACACACACACACACATATGTGTGTGTGTGTGTGTGTGTGTGTGTGTGTGTGTGTGTATGTCCTGAAATAAAATTACATTATTTAGAAACAGTTTAATTTTTTTAAGGTCTTCATTTAAAGATTTGGTAAATGAAAACAGAGTAGCTAATTACCCAATAATGGGGAGATAAGACCCTCCTGAGTTCTCTATCCAATACTCTGTGAATGCTGAATTTTTCTTTTGTTTGGGTGATTATTTTCCATTATCTCAGGTAATTTCCCTCCACAAACTCATGGACCAATATTTTTCAGAAAACTCTAGGAAAATGTCATGCTTGCTCATTCCAGAGGATGTCCAGATATTTGGCCAAACACTGTCCTGGGACTATCTGTAGTGGTGTTCCTACATGAAATCAGTACTTGATTTACTGTTGGACTGAGAAAAGCAGATTCCCCTCTCTAGTGTGAGCCTATGTCTTCAGACTTGACCTGCTCTTCTGACCTCCAGGTCAGAGGTCATGAGCTCTGGCTCTCTACCTAGCTAAATGTGGATTTTGGGATTTTTCACCTCTCTTTCCCTCCCTTTCTTCCTCTGTCCCTCTCCTTTTCTCTCTCCTCCCATTTCTCTGACATATCCTGACACAGGGTAGTCTCTCTGAGACTAAACTTTCTAGTATTTTAGAAACCTTGGCTTCCTCAGTCTTGGTTCCTTGCTTTCCACTCATGGAGTCTATTAAAATCTACTCTAGTTCCACCTCAGTTTCTCACACTTAGACAATTTTTTTTTGTCTTTTTGAGACAGGGTATCCATGCTCCCCAGCTGTCCTGGAATTCGCTATGTAGACCAGGCTGGCCCTGAACTCACAGAGATCTTCCTGCCTCCTAAGTGCTGGGACTAAAAGCGTGGGCCACCATGCCCAGCTGAGAATTCTTTCATAAGAGTAGGCTGAGCAGTTAATTGTAGAGGTCACCTAATCTGCTTATTATATCTCTCAGAGAGTACTATTGTTTTTTAATTGGTTCAGTGCTCCAAAAATTGTTTCATGTATTTTTGCCTGGGGTTTTGATTGCTTTAGATGCGAGAACAAATCTACTTCATTTGGGCAAGAATTGAAAACTTTCATTAGTGTTCTGAATCATAATTGAGGGTTATCAATAAGTAAAAAAATAATTAAATACAGAACTTACAGAGAAAATATATTTTATAAGATATTTTCATCCTGTAAAAAAAGGTATATAAAATGATAAAACCTCAACTGCCTTGAAAACTTTGGTCTATGAGAAAACTCCCAATTATTCTGAGAGGGATTAGGGACAGTAACTGACAATGACAGTTCCACAATTGTAGTTTTTAGGAAATGAATGTGGGTTGCTTTCTGCTTAACAACTAGAACTTAATGGGATAGCTGTTGAGGGTCAGAAAGCGAGGCCAGAAAATGCATCTGTAGATAGATGTACACTATTCTTCAGCCCTTAATTCCTAGGTAGAAAGCATGCAGCATCCATTAATAAGCATTATCTCTCTGAAGCACATATATGACCACTGTGTTGCTCAGTATAATTTTTTTTTTTACTTTAAACCTGAGGTTCTAATAGTATCTTCAGTTGACTTTCCCCCAATGGCCTTTATAGATTTCAGACTGGATCCTTCATTGCCCTTTCTCTCAAAGGTTTAGTACAGATTATTAGCATATGTGTATGTAAAACAAAATCCAGCCAGTGGAGGGGCTAGTATTTATATTCAGATGGAGGAAGAGAATATGATTTATATTCCCATGGATCATCTTTAGATGTAATCTACCACAATCAACTAAATAATGAACAATTCTGGTATATTTTTTCAATTCTGTTATTTTTCATGATGCAAAATATCTGTCTGATATTACCTGTCTTTTGGACAGAGGCCAATCAATATATTTGCATTTAGAATAAAGGTGTATTATATATGTTAGCATATAAACAAATTCATATAAAATTCTGTTCTACTCAAGTCGAATGTTTAATGAATAATGAACGCTATCTGAAAAAGAGATGCTGAATTCAAAATTCTGTGAGGACAGGCAGTGCATATTTATTCTTTATTTTAGTCCAGGAGTTGTCAATAAGTATATGTACAATGAATAAACACATTAATGGATTATAGGCACACCAAAGCAATGCATTAGCATTGATAATATTCATTGAAAGAAATAATAAATGCCATAAAGGGCAAAACCAGGTACATAATTTTGAAGGCCAATGAAAAATGGTACTATGAGACACCTTGTTAAAACCTAGTATTATGTCGTTTAAGGTGATGACAGTGGAACATTAGCCAAGTGCCTTGCTCTGGGTGAGTGCAGAGATCTTACAGCTGTCAAGGCATCTCTGTTAAGAGGTAGTAACCTATAAGAGGTAACATTCAATTTTAAGTGCGCAAAGAACAAAACCAAACCCAAAACAAATACTACTATACAGCGTTTGAAGTTGCCTGGTTTTCATGTGTGGAGAAGTGCTGAAGTCATAATTCTATTGCAAATTGAATTGCAATGGATATTTGAACATCTTGGATCAGTCACAGGACTTTTATTTTGACATTTTGTATACTATCAAATTGAACACTGAAACATAAAGTCTTAAAAACACTGTAACAAAGAATATTAACATGGACATATGAAACTATTTTTTGTGAACTATCCCACATGAAAGATCTTTGCATTTGGGGAGCTGAATAATTTTCTCAGAACATGTCTTATCTTTGTTTGATTTGCTTGGTTCAGAAAGTATTCATAATAGGGATTAAAATGCCATAAATTTGTATTTAAAAAAATCTCTAAAGTCAGAATAAGACTCTCCACAAAACTGTCAAGACACATTTTGTGCTGTCTCTGTTCTTCCAATTTTTCCCCATTTCTTCAAAGGTTTTAAACACAATTGGGATTATATAAATCACATTAACATCCAAAGACTGTAGGCTAAGTTTCACCTGGGATACTTATTTAAAAAAATGCAATTTCTGGTGTTTCACTCTATGAAACTGCTCTTAGAATCTACATTTTTAACACTTTCCAGATGGGTCTTATATATACTGAAGTTTGAAAAACCACTGCCTTTGAGTTTTAACTACCACTAAATGGAACTTTTAATGGATATAGCTGTAATTTCTGAATTATTATCGATTAAGAGAATCCGCTTTTAATATACAATTGGTAAAATACATAGCTGCAATATAAAGATGGGTTGACTTAAAGAAAAAAGAAATTTGAACCTCTGACTGAATCATCTTTGAAGTTCATCTGTGAAATTTCATGGCTTTTAGCTGAATCTAAATGCCAGGCAGAAATGTGTGCCAGCGTTCTCCACTTCTCTCTGACACCATTTCTCCGTCTATGGCCTAATCTTTATGCAGGGATGGCTTATCGCTGCTCCCTGGATTTGTAAGAAAACCATGGGCTACAAAGTCAAGAGCTGCAGACTTTCCTGGCGTTCTCATCTGAGCAGGCAGTGACATAGAGCTGTATCAGGCAGAGCTTGCCACTGATTTAATTTGATCTTTCTAGGGAGGATTAAAAATATTGTTTTTGCCCCAGTTAGAATGTTGCTGCTAAATTTCGATATGTCAGAGGTTTTTTCATTTTCTCCGTGCCAGTGCTGGCTGGGATGGGAAGTGACAATGTGGCGGTATTTGCATTATCTTCCTTAGCTTGTACATTTTTCAACCATGTCAGAGAAGAAGCGATTCGAGGGAAAACTCACAGAGAATATAAGAAGGGCTCCTGGTCCAAGTGCGAAGGGGTTGCAGACAGAGCTGAAAACCGCCCAAGGGATGCGCATAGCCTTCTATCCTCTGTAGCCTTGGGCCTCAATGGGATTGCCTAGGCAACATGCACATGCGTTGCTTTGTTTCCCAAATGGAAGTCTTAGGAATCCACAGTAACATCCTAACCTGAGGCCTCGCCTACCAGTCAGTACAGCCTGTGCTAAAGAATGTTTAATAAGGATCATGTCCTGTTTGTAAAAGCACTTTGGATCGATCAGATCCTGCATTCATATCTCATTTAAGTCTCCTCAAATTTCGTTTGCTGTGCAAGGCAAATGCTATCATCACTAATTTATGAGCAAGGAAAAGAGGCTTAGCAACAAACAATTAGTGGAGCTTGCATTGCCCCCAGTTTTTTTGAATTATGACATTAAAATGAAGCCATATCTTTGGAAAGAAAACTGCTATCAACAATATATTTGCCTTCTGAAAAAAAAAGTGATCATTTGGTATCTATTGTGTTGTCTTGTGTCAATGCCAGGATGCTGTTAGCTCCTTCCTGCAAGCAGGAAGGCCCCACCCACTTCTTGCCATTCAAGGGACCATGTGGTGATGTTCTCCCAGCATTAAAAAATTGTGTATGTTATCAGATTTTCTGGGCTAAAACCTCTGTTGTTATTATTTGTACCAGAATGCTCAATTAGAATTTTTTTTATGTGTATGAGTGTACTGTCTGCTTGTAGGTTGGTGCACCTGTGTCATACAATGCCGGGGAGGTCAGAAGAGGGCATCAGATTCCCCTGGAACTGGAGTTAAAGACGGTTCTTAGCTGCCATGTGTGTGCTGGGAATCAAACCCGGGTCCTCTGCAAGAGCAGTCAGGTGCTTTTAACAGTTAAGCCATCTCTCCAGTCCCTCAATTAGACTTTTAATAGCCATTGTGTTCCAAGATGATAAATGATAGGATCTTAGAGGTTTTGAGTCCTGTCTGTTGCTCTGATCAGCAGATATTCTAATCTTCTGACCAGTGAGATTTGCCAACAGATCTCAGTACTTTCCTTTTACACACACGCATAAGTGAATATAAATGGAGAATTCTTTGGTCAGGACTTATTAAGCACTACAATTCTAATACTTCATGCTTGTGACAATAGATGATAATAAGTCTTGCAAAGCAACAACATGAATTTATTCTCACAGCTAAGATGGCAGTAAGAACAGGAGACTACAGGCTGAGCCTGTTCATGTTCTAAAGCTGTTTTCTGTCCTCAATATGAATTGTATTGTCTGAGCTCTTTCATGAGGAAAGCTCCATGTGAAAGAAACAAGTCCTTATCATCGGCAATGGGCTCTGTTTCCTCATTCAGTTAACAAAACTGAAATAAAAATGTTGTTACAGAGACCCGGGTTTAGACAATAAACAGAGATATATTTGTAGGATAATTGCTGCTAATGAAAAATGACAATTGATTCCAAGAAGTTCTTATACTGCCTTTCCTTTACCACAGTGTTCACATGGATGTGGACCATATGCTCTCATCCCAATTATGTTGCTTACTTGACATAACACTTCCAAATATAGTTACAGGAAAAGTTTAGTGAATGTTGAAGCAAATTATTTTGATACTTTGTTGTTGTCGCCAATTGCTTTGGGTATTTTATACTTTTCTGTTCTTTCTTGGAAAGGAATTCTTATTGCCTTATGTTACACACTAATAAGACATGCTAGTTTATTTGTTTTATTCTCCTTGTTATCTGAGAAAGTGTGCTGTCCCAATTTTCATGTAGATTAATAGTTGGCACTCCTTTGAAGTTTCCAGCATAGCTGTGTTTTTCAGTTTCAAATGTGATAAAGCAATGAATGGAACCCAACAAGAAATGTCAGACTGAGGGTAATTCTGTGTGTCCTACAACCTGAGATGTTGGCTTTGTGTCACACTTTTATAAATGCTGATTTGACTCAGAACAGAACTTTCTTTGAAGTTGCTTTGGACATGATGATAATGAAGGATTACAAAGCGAGATCATTGATATTTTAAATATTGCAGGTACTGATATTGTGCAAAGATATTCACCTCTAGCATGTGTAAGAACACTAAACCTTTTTTTTTTTTTTGGTCTTTTGGAGACAGGGTCTCCCTATAGCCCCAGCTGTCCTGGAACTCGCTCTGTAGACCAGGCTGGCCTTGAACTCACAAAGATCCACCTACCTCTGCCTCCCAAGTGCTAGGATTAAAGGCATGCACCACCAAGCCCAGCAAGAACACTAAATCTTAACCAATGGCTTGAAAATCCCACATTGGGTATGATGGAATGTCTGACACATTTGAAAAATGAAGCATGTTATTGCTTAAGTTCCATGGCTCCCCTTCTTGAACTCTTCTCCAATGACTATTTGTCAGTATACCCTTACTACAATGTTAGCTAATGCATTTGTTTGTGTGTACTCAGCTTTGGTTATGGCTTCTGTGCTATTGAGGGTGATAAATGTGGGTAAGATGGAGGGTTTGGAGCATTAGATAGCTTGGGGGAGGGACAGAGCATTGACACAAGATGAAGAAGATAGCACATGTGTGTTTAAGAAAAATGTGTGGAGTGGGAAGAGAAAGATGGTTTGAGGTACTATTTGCATAAGTTGCACAGAGGTGGGAGTGGGTGGTGATGAAAGGTGCCAAATGTGCTATACTGGAGGAAAATAACCCACCTAGAAACTGAGTCATCCCTTAGCTACAGAGGGAGTACATCTGTACATCATTGAAAGGTCACTATACTTACAGCTTTTGAGTTAACTGTGTTCCTATGATGTGATTTTTGTGACTTTTCCTGTATCATTGACATCTTGAGCTCCAGAAGCCAAGATAGAGGTCACAGTGGAATCAATATTTCTATTATAGATAAGAAAATCTCAGAAAGAGGACCTACAT
This sequence comes from Rhizomys pruinosus, assembly GCA_009823505.1. NCBI lineage: Eukaryota > Metazoa > Chordata > Mammalia > Rodentia > Spalacidae > Rhizomys > Rhizomys pruinosus. The sequence goes on along the minus strand of VZQC01004033.1, from coordinate 1,260,873 downwards.
GGATTAATCAGTACACGACCAAACCTAGTCCATAGTACTGACCTTAATGCTTTTGATGAGAATACTGGGATTATGTCTCAAATTTAATTTTAAGCTCCTTTGTGTATTTCCCTTTATTTTATATTAGCTCTGCTCTATTTTGCCCCTCTTTTAAATAAAATTGGACAATAGTATGTCTTAAACCAATGGCTTAGTAGTCTAATTATTATCACTGACAGTGAAATTAAATAGTTGGATGACTACTTTATTAATGATTGACAAAAATTGCCTTACAACCTGCCCATCTTGATGATTATTAATTCATACGTGGGCACTGAATTTTATATATGGTTTGTTTTTATTCAATATGAGGGGGAAAGTGGGTCAGGCAGAAAAAAAAGAGTAAGCTTACTAAAGTAAGTTCAGTTTGTATTACTTTATACTTCCTCTGAATTAGAAGCTCTGGTTTTACTGTAGTCGCAAGACACCCTATACCTTAATCTAACTCTGAACTCAGCAGACTCTTACCAGTGACATAAACTGTGCTGAGATACGGATATTTAAGCTCAGAATCTTTCCTTTGCTGCTAAATTTTAGGAATTGTTCTTATTTTAGTTTAATCTAAAAACTTTAATTTACCTTGGATATTTTTACTTCAACAGGTGGAAAAACAGGTGTTTGTATGGTAGCTTAGGAATACAGTTAGATATATACTTTAGGATTGATTTTTTTTGATTGAAAAATTAGAAAAGTTATATCCTACATTAAAAAACTTACATTCAATTAGGGCTGGTTATTCTTAAATTGACATGAAAACAATAAAATTGATCTATTTGTCCTAGTAGGATTCAAACACTTTTCTACTCTAATCATTTCATTCCTAGTTCTAGTTTAAAGGCAGCAAAGAACATTTCCTTCCTTTTAAAAAAATATTTGAGGATAGTAACTTCCAAGGTTCCAAATTTATTGGCATAATTTAATGGGAAAATTCATGCTCCAAAGCATTCATTTTTCTTCCCAAGCTTTGTGGTTTCCAATCTCTCAACTACTGGATGGTGTTTAGTTTACATGGTAGAAAAGAATCTCAACTTTTTGACTCCCTTAATAAAATAGAGGGTAGAAAAGAAGTCAAAGAGCAAACTAAGGTTCTGATCTCATCCTTGTACAAGGCCTTGGGTGTGCTGAGAAACAGTTATTCTTTATATAGTCGTTGTTGTTGTTATTCTTCTTCTTTCCTCCTCCTCCTCCTCCTCCTCCTCCTCTTCCTCCTCTTCCTCCTCCTCCTCCTCCTCCTCCTCCTCCTTCTTCTTCTTCTTCTTCTTCTTCTTCTTCTTCTTCTTCTTCTTCTTCTTCTTCTTCTTCTTCTTTATATTCCTCTTTTTGATTAATTTGTTTCAAATGTGATTAAGCCTTCAGGGCGATCAGGGTTTCTTCTTCATCTGTCCTCCTCCTCCAATTTCCTTTCTCAGATGTCAGGCCTGAATTGCCCTGTGAAATGCTTCCAGCCTTCTTCTCTCTCAGTAATTTCCTTTTCTTCCTCTTTTTCACTTTTTTTTTTGTGGTACCAGGGATGGAATCCAGGGCCTTGCATATGCCAAGTAGCAATTCATCACCAAACCACAGCCCCAGCATTTGCTTTTAGTTTTTATTTTGAGGTAGGAACTCACTAAATTGCCCAGGCTAGCAAAGCTCACTTTGTAGCACAGGCAGACCTTGAGCTCCTAAGCCCCTGCCTCAGTCTCCTGAGTAGCTCTTATGCCTGTGCCACCAGGTGTGGCTTCTATAATTTCTTTGTCCGATTCCTTTTTTAACATTTATTTCTGGGTGACCCAAAATTAAGAAGATAGAATTTGAAACAGATAAAAAAGCAGAAAAGGCCAATATACATTTTGAATATACTGACCAAAGTCATCTTGCTGCTCAAAGGTGTGAAAGCTGAAGTCTATCTTTCTAATGCCTTGAAGCTTGAAAAGGCAACTCTGTGAGGTACATGCACTTGTCCTCAAACTTTAAAACTACACCATAAACTCAAAGGTTGCTTCTGTCAATCTGCTGACACATAAAATACTATAGACTTTACTGAAAAGGATAAAAACATACTACCTCCCCCTAGTTTTTAGGTCTCCATGTACTAAGAATGTATGTCTTAAGAGTTGAGAGATGCATTCCTATTCTTTCTATCTCTTGTTGCCCTATGTTCCAAGAGGTTTAGGTATAGAGGTTCCATTGTAGATGTATCGCTTAGGATTAGGCATTTCACAGATACTTAATCTCTGGTATGATCAGTTGTGGATCTCTGTCATAATCTCCATCTGTTGATGAGTGGTGATTTGTTTGTAACAAAAGGATCCATATTTAGCACATAGTAAGAAATTATAATGTCTAGGGATGTGACAACCTTAGGGTTTTCTCTAAGATCTATAACCTCTTTATTTATTTATTTTTTGTATGTGTATGAATGCACTGTCTGCATGTAGGTTTGTGCACCCATGTCGTGCAATGCAGCGGAGGTCAGAAGAGGGTCTCGGATTCCCCTGGAACTGGAGTTCTCCTGGAATTGGAGTTACATGTGTACTTGGCAAGAACTATTGGGCAGCTGATTACTGTTGGGTGAGGAAGAGCTGATTTTCTTTAAGGGAGTGACTTTAGATAGGCTTACCAGAACCCAGTGGATGAACTTGCAGTGAGAGACAACAGGGGACACTAACTTGACTTGATAGGCCTTAACACGAATCACAGAATACATGAAATCTAATAGGGAAGGTATGGGAGGGTGCCGATGGGGAAGGAGGGGAGCATAAAGAGGATTACGATGTTGTGTATGAAATGCACAAACATTTAACACAAATATATTAAAATATATATAATGCATTCAAGAATTTTATTACATTGAAAATGCATGGAAGCAGAATCCTATTTGAAGCTTCCTTTTCTTTTTTTGAGATAGGCTTCACTGTGTAGTCCTGGCTGGCCTGGAACTTACTAGGTAAACTAGGCTGGCCTTGAACTTACAGAGATTCGCCTGCCTCTGACTCCTTAGTGCTGAGATCAAAGCTGTGTTACATCACATATGGCTCAGTTTGGAGATTTTAAGTATTGCCTTTTCACAACTGCAAAGCCCTTTTCCTTCTTCATGAAGTTTCCCAAGCCAAGCATTTTTAAAAAATCACTTCATCAATCCTACATGATATTATAGATTGCAGAATGTTTTAAAACTGATGAAGCCCAAGCATCAAGAAAATGATAGTTTATATAGGAATGTTCCCTACTGCACAACACAACGCCATTGTACTGTGTTAAGGTTAAAGTATATACTGTTTCCTCTAAGCATCTTCTTTTCTCTACCCTCTTCACCAAACAGAACACTGGAAAAGATGTCTAAGAAGAGCTAATTGTTTAAATGTTGTTAATTTTATTCAACATATACCACCACTGAATCAGTGTATCTGAACATTTATGAAATGACAGTAGTGGATTTAAATGAAAATTCGGATATTCTGTTGATATGAAGGTTGCTGAAGAGAAAGCCTTTTAACGTGATTGCAGAGTTAGCCTCTAGGGGCTGCTCTAGGCCACAGTTTGGAGGCAGATCTTAGCTACTAAGCTGTAGGTCAAGGCCTTGGCTGTTCAGAGCCTTCCCAGAGACACTGGGCAGTCCTTGGTCACAAATTCAAGTTTCAGTATTTGGGGTCATTTTGCTGAAAGGTTTGCCATAGGTACATTAGAGTTATCCCTTAAGTGTGATAACTCTTGAGTTCTAGAAATTCCTTGTTCCTCAGGCTCCCTGGGGACTGATAATAGATAGCTTTTAAGCCTGGGGTGGCCTGAATCACTAAGCTTATCTAGTCCAGGGGAAGTCTCTCTTGTGAATTTCATGATTCTCTTTCCTCTAATGCCAGTAAAGCTTCATGTCTCTCAGGCATGTAGTCTCTGATTCACTATGAAAGGTAGCCTGACATTGTACTATAGCCATATTGTACTATAGTCAGTGATGCAGCCTGCTGTGCTAGCATTTGTAAATTTATAGGCTGATAAGTATAGACTATGATTTGATGCAGGAGTCTAATCACACTGTCCCTCTGCTGCATCATGAGATGCGTTCTGATGTTGCAAGTTCCTTGTACTTGAAGATTTCATCGTAAAAATGAGAAATTGAGGCCCGAGGTTAGGAGGAGTGCAAATGGATATTTGCGGCAAAGGCAAAGTTAGTACTCAGTTGCATTATCAGTTCACCTATGCTAAATAAATTCATTTTGAGAATCTCAGAAATGCTAAGATTTTAGTGAAGATTTGGTCTCCCTTTGAAACACAGACCATTTTAAAAGCAGTAAATACTTCAGAAACTATATGCAGTCCTTTGTCAAATTACCTTTGCCTCAAGTGGACTGTGTTCAGAGTGCTGTGTCTCTTCCAGAAGCCAATTTGGTTTGATCATAATATAGGCCATCTAGTTTCCAAACACGTTGATTGCAGATTGCCACATTTATTACAACATTTCAAAAGAAAGACCCATAAAAATAAAGTCTCTTACCAGGAAGATACTATATCATCTGACTTAGAACTATAGAAACTGAATTTTAAAATAAATAAAAGTTTCCTCTAGCCTTTCATAAAAGACATCCTAGAAAAGAATCAATTTAAAGTATTTTTCCAATGATCTCTAAGTAATGGTTCTAAAAAATATGATTTTTGGAGCATTATGAATATTACATGTGTAAAGTCCCTTTGGGGGGGTATCACCCATTTTCCCCCCTTATCCTCTCCTCTCTGAGGACCTGTGAATATTTCATGCATGAAGATACATACATACACCTCCTAGGCCCTCGCTGCTCCTCATTGTTATGGAGAAGGGGATGTGCACAGTGTGAGAAGGACAGTTTTATTTGTTTTGTCTATTGATTTTGGCTCCAGTGAGATGTGAGGTCTTTCTCAGATTTTGTCTGCAGAACCATCTGGGGCATATTACTAGGCATTTCCCTAGATATGTCTCCCAGAGATGGCATCCTTCTGGAAACACCCAGGGTGAAGATGGCAGTGTCTCTTCATTTTGAAGAACACTGTCTGAGTCTGTTGCTGCTTGCTTTCTTCTAATCATAGGGCTCTGGCTGACTTAGAACTCCATATGGCTATGTTTGTTTCTTATGATGTTAAATCCTCCTATGGCAGAATCTACAGCAGACTGAAGGGGAAAAAAGCAGATGCACTGAATGCTAGAGAAGACTCCCTGACAACTCATGAGGAGGTCCAAAATTCATTCTCCCTCCCTTTTAACTGGAGAATATAGACCTTCAACCTGGTATGCTGTATGATGAGGGGGGTGGGGATGTCCTTCTCTCATCTTCCTTAGGCTCTGCAGTCTCCTTCCCAGGCTTGCAATAGGCTGATCACAGCCCAAAGCCACCTAAACCTGGGACATACAACTGACTGGGTCATATCCAGACACAAAGATCAGAGCAGGGGAAAGCTGGCAGATTGATTCAGAAGACAACCATCTCAAGAACTCAGTGATGTGGAGAAGCCAGGACAGCACATTCTCCAAGATGACTGCATGGACAGGAAAAAGAAGCCCTAAGGAACATGTAGGATCACTCACATGCACACCAGAGTGGTCCCAATGCTGTTCTGGGAATCAGGGTAGGGATGCTCTCTATAGAGGGAGCTTAGGTACATCAGGGAAAGCAAACTTCTTTATGGGCTGCCTGGATAGACAAGTTTGAGTAGAAATGCCTTAGCTTACTCCTCAAACCAATGTTGATAGCTCAGCAGATCTGTGCCTGGCACACGACGCTCTCCCCCTGCCCTCACTTTTTGTCTAAAGTCTGTTTGGAATGTCTCATCTCTCACTCTGTCAGTGTGATTAGAATGCTGAAGAAAGCGGCGATTGGATCCTTTGGGGAAGTTAGAAAAACAAAGCACTATATCAGCTGTCTAGTTAAGAATGAAAAAATAGAGCAGATGTGCCTTGGTGAATGTTTATTTTCTATGGAAAAATAAATTCAGTTCACGCTTTCAGACTCCCTTCTGGACTATAAGGTAGAAAATTTGGAGTCAGGTGGTGATTAAAGATTTTCAATTCTTTCTTTTAAATTACAAAGCTCTTTTAGGGCCAGTGTGTAACAAAATCTGTGATATGTGCCTAAAACCAACTTAGAGCTGATTATAAAAGACAGAGTCTGCATGAGGCTCCATAAATTCACACTGTGGAGAGTTCTCCAAAGGGATCAGGCCACCCCTGCAGTGTGGATTTCAAAGGCTCCACTGGGCAGCTCACCCAGACACCCTGCTAGAGAAGACAGACTGCCTGCTGCAGACACCTGGCCACCCACCTTCCCAGAAACACTCAGAACTTTTGTTGTGGCAATTAGCACAAGTCCTTGTAACATTTCATACAGTGAGCTTAGTGCTCATGTTACTGTTTGGCTTAACAAGGTGTTGTGTTTCAAGCAGATGCTACATTTGGTTTTATTTTCTGACTGAGGACACAAGCCAGTCGCCTTTGGTAGATTCATCATCCTGGTGGTGTTTGGTTTTGTTTTCTTGCCAGGATTTGTTTTTGTTGTTGTTAATCTACATATTGCTTGTCCCACTCAATCTATCATTTTGTACTTGAAAAGGTCATGTTCTCGCATCAGAAAACTTTTGAGAAATCCTTGGCTCTGATTTATCATATGTTACATGCCTCCGTAGAGATTCTCAGGAAGCAAGGCCCATTAGTTTCTTGTAAGGTCATTCCTCTGCTATCCTTCACACAATGAGCACCAATTGTGCATGCTGGAGGCTGATGCCTTCTTTCAGATGATTTAAAGGGGGTAGAAGGTGTGATCCACATGTGGGGGGGATGTCTCACAAGTCACCTTGATCTGCAGGGAGCTAGTGGTGTCTGGAAGCCTGCATGCCAAAATCTCTTTCTCCAACATTTGGTTCATAAAGATAAGAATTCCCTAAAATATTTAATATTTTATTATCTTTTTTTTTTTTTACCTTTTTTGGGGGTCTTTTTTAGATCGGGTCTCCCTTTAGTCCCAGCTGGTCTGGAGCTTGCTATATAGACCAGGCTGGCCTTGAACTCACAGAGATCCTTCTGCCTCTTGCCTCATAAGTGCTTGGGATCAAGCAGTATAGTAATATATATATATATATTATATATATATATATATACACGTACATATATCACACAAAAACGCACATATATTATTATAGATTCAAGGTAGTGTCCAGTAAATTTCAGAGCAACCAAATCTGTGCTGTTTAGCACTTGACAATGTTTAATGCAAAGAATAGATGATTTGGAGAAAAGCAGCACTATGAAGTCAAGCATTTGTTTTCATATCTGGGAAGACATTTTGAATGAAATACTTTTTGATTCTGTGGTATTTCTGTGATAAGGGTAAAGTTACATATTAGTTCAGAAGCGTGTATTGTGGTCATTCACTTGTAAAAATTTCATTATTTTCCCAATATATAATTCCAATCACTTAAAATGCATCAGTTGTATGTTTCCTGGCCTCTCTGGATATCTTCTTACCTCAGACCATTACAGTCACTGCATGTTTCTCATATGTGTGAGCTCTTACATTGATTGCTGGGAATGAGACATTGAATGAGACAAAATATTTCAGCTCAAACAGTTTCCAGGTGTGGTGAGTGTCCTTGCATTAAGCTCTGTTAGTAGGACTGAAATATTCAGTTAAATGAGAGAAGAAGCTTGTGGAAAATTCCCTGAAAAAACTGCACCATACATTGAAACTTCTATAAGGCTGACACACTGATTAGAACACCAGTGATTGTGGAGAGGTTAGAATGTTGCAGGTCCAAAGCTGAATTATGGTTTCCCTTGGGTTACCTATAGTCTCCTGAATAGCCATTCATTGCCCACCTCTGGGTCTGAGTGACAACTTAGGGGTCCACTAGATTCCATTAACCAAAAGGCTAAGAAGGTGGGGAGATGGCCTCTGAGAAACAACTTTACTGGCTTTTCTATAACCTGCCTGCCTACATAATGTTTCTACCAACATATTTAAAAGATGTCTTGACTCCACAAAGTTGTAGTTCTCTGAACTCCACATGTAAGATGTGGCATGCATGCATACACATATGTCGGGTACATACACACACATGCACACACACAACTACTAATAATAAATAGAAGTTTAAAAGGGAAATTTATATAAATGTGTGGTATTATAATCACTAGCTGTCCAGCTTTGGTCTTAAACAAGCTTCTGTACAAGTGTGGAAAAATCACCATGAGGTACAAACAAGTTTACATTTTTATTTTTGATTTTCAGTACATGATTGATATTGCTTAAGATGTAAGGAACAATATGTAATAAACTTTTTCACTAGTTTAAAATAGCAAAGAGCAGAAAAGTGGATGCTGTTGGCTTGAGGGAGCAGCACATTTCCGGGTCTTGTGGTGGAGTTTAGGGTATGCCTTTCAGCAGGAGGCACAGTTTTACACCAGGGGTTATTACTTGTTGTAAAAGCTGCTGTTCCCTTTGCTCATCTCCAGATCATTGGATGACAGCTCTGGCAGAAACAAATAACAGGTGGGATGACATGTATTTGTGGATTTTAGGTGATAGGTTGGCTTTAACATATTGCCATGTCTGCTTTTCCAGACCTGCCTTCCTTTTATAGGCTCAACACCTCTTTTTAACATAATGATTAGATTCAAGACCTGCAGTTAGGTCAAACAGTCACCAGTCACTGTGCTCCTATTATCACAGCTGGGGCTGTGATCCCAGCTCGCCTCTTCCAGAACAGTGAGTGCATTTATCGAAGCTGTGCCATCCTGCACAACATCAAACACTCCTCACATTCTTTCTCAAGGAGCTGGAGCTGGTCTCTTAGGTTTCTTTGTTTTTTATTATTTCAGGGCTCCTGAGGCATGTGTCAAATGTCTTCCTTTAATTTGTCCACCTTTGCCTGAAAGGTCAGATCCAACTGGGTATGACACTAACAGCTGAAACACAGAACGCGGAGGGGTCAGAAGCACCGTCAGAGAGAATGGAAATTTGTAAGAGTAATGTTCAGTTTTCACTGGCCCATGGGTAAAAGTAGAACACATTCCTAATTATTGTTCATATAACTCTGTACTGAACAACGAAGAAAGCATCTCTTTATCATGTGTATGTCTCCTAAGACTGATAATTACATTTGTTTTAGATTTTAGCCTTTGAAAACCAATTCAGCCTTTGGGGGGCAAAACATGTTTTACTGATTAATAGTCAAAGAGAAAGAGAAACAATTCCATTTTTAAAACATAAATAATAAGGACTTATAGATGGTGGTACTATAATCCTAGCTCTTGGGAGGTAGAGGCAGAAGGATCGGGAATTCACAGATATCCTCAGCTATACAGCAATTTCACGGCCAGCCTGGGTTACATGTGAGCCTGTCTCAAAAACAAAACAAAAAATAACTCAAAGAAGAATTAAAAAAAGAGTCTGTAAAAACACTCTGTGTCAAAATTATGACCTCCAGGAATAAACTGCATGTTAATTCCAAAATATGTTTTGGGGTTCACATTTTTTTCCTTTAATTTTATATTACTCTAGAATATGAATACATATATTCCACCCATATATGGTAAGGTAATTACAATGTCTGAATATAAGTGGTAGGACAATTCTAGAGTCTGTTAAGTGATTCACATTATAATAGCATAGTTGCTTGGAGTAATATAAAGGGGAGGGAACAACAACAACATAAGTACTGGGTCAAAGAACTGACTGATATAGTTAAATTCCGCCCAAAACGACAAGCCTCTGCAGAAAAAAAATCCTTGGAAAGACTGAGAGAAAGATGCAAGACAAGTATGGCAGAATGCAAAAACTGGGGCGGGGGAGGGGCAGGGAGAGGGAATGTATCCAAATTGGACTGAAAAATGATGTATGGAATACACAAAATGTCAGTAAAAAAGAACATAAAAAATAAAAACAGAAAACATAAAAAAAGCCCACTCTGTGGTCTCTAAATGGGTTGAGAAATGTTAGGGTTGTAGCTATTGGTTCAAGATGAAACTTTTTTCAAGTGTTATATGATCTTTTGGTAATCAGCATTCTAAAATAATCATATGATAGGAGAATTTCCAATAGAGAAATCTGACTCAGTATGAGCACGAAATAAGATTGAAACCCCAGTATTCAGGGAAGAGTTCATTTTTTTGTTGTTCATGAAAACCAATAAAAAGATACCAATGTTTGAAGAAAACATTTTACACAATTTTGATACAAACTTTTAACAATTTTTTCAGGAATGTAATACAATGTATTTTGATCATATTCAGTCCTTACTACCCACAGACCCCTTTCAACTTATGTCCTCCTTTTTCATTGTATTCTACCCAGTCCAGTTTGTTCAGCCTGTGCACTCACGGGTGTGAGGCCCTATCCTAGAGCATGGACGACCTAGCAGGGGCCACCCTTAAAGAAAGCTAACTGTCCTTCTCCAGAAGCCATCAACTGTCCACAGCTCCTCAGCTAGGGGTGGGGCCTCATGAGCCCCTCCTTCCTCCCCGCTAGAGCATTGACTGATCTTGTGCAGGTCTTATGCTTGCAGCCACAGCTGCTGTGAGTTCATCATTTTACACATCCCAAATAAATGACAGCTATATGGTTGGTTCCTGTCGATTATTTAACAATCACTGGAAAATTTTCAAGTCTTACAGTTTTAGAAATGTGATTGGAATTCATCTTGCTTTATGCAGACATTACCAAAGTGAACTTTTGTCATTAGATATTCAGATTTTCATTACCATAGTGATTTCATAACTCTGAAATGACAACTTCTATTCATGTTTTTGGTACCATAGTGTTTTTAGAGACATAGAACAACTTAGATTCTTGAGGAGAGTAACATCTGGGTGCTTGGGCAGCTATCTCCTAACTCTTGCCTCTGTTAACACTGGATCACACTGCATGATGTTTAGCATGATGGTTCGGGTCATCTTTCCCAGCAGGCATGGGGGTCCTGCTCTGACGGGTGAGCTGATTGTGCATTGGCTGCGTTGCAAATACCTTCACCCTTATGCATCCTCATTTATTCAGTGTTACCTCACATTTTTCTTCCCACCTTCCATCTGGTTTTAAAATTACTTTAATTGGAGTGCTCACATAATTTATGTACTGAACATGGTGTTGCTGTATCTGTATAAATAGTTGACAAAAACTTAAGTATGGAACAGAGTGCTGGGATTCAAGGTGTGTACCCACCATGCCCACACTTCTGATTGTTTTCTTATTGAAATAAACATAAAGAAAATTGCATAAGTAGCAACCCAGTGGATTTTACTGTGTAAAGTAAGTAATCGCCCCGTAGATGGAGAGAGAATATTTGCATCACTATTAGGCTCCTTCTGGGTCAGAAGTTCCCTGTGCAAGGCAGTCGCTATTGTGAACTTCCCAATCTTCACTTAGTTTTCAGATCTGAGCATCATGTTAGTGGAATTCGAGCATGCATTCTGCAATGCCTGATTTCTTTCCAGCAGCACAAAGTCTATGAATAATTTGTGTTTTTGTGTGAGACTGTGGTCAGGATTTTCTGCTGTATTGTTTGAAGAGTCCAGCACTTATTTATCAATTCACATATTGATACATTTGGGTTTTAATCTATATCATAAATTTGTTTACGAGAGTTGGTGCCTGAGTATATTTTCTGGCCTTAAATAAATACATGTTTTGAAGCATAGTCATATTAGAACCTTCTATTTTGGGGCTATTTAAAACCATTTGCTCTGTAGCTCACAGAACCCAAACCCAACACACCCACAGTTATTCACAATGATGAAATCTTATGGTCAACACTGGAGATCTAGAACTGTTTGTTTCCCCTTTCACAGTGCTTTTAAAAAAGCTAGTCAATCTATAATCCTCAGAGGAAACCCAAGGAATAATGCTTATTGACTTACAGGCATAATCCCCTATGTCCCTCTTCTCCCTCACCTGCTTGCCTAGTGCTTTGCAGTCTCTGGACTTCCTTCCTGGCTTGCCATCTGCACTTTTAGCTTCTTTGGGACCTATGAGCCATAAACTTCTTTGTTTTGGTACTTTGGGTTTCACTTTCTCCTTATGCTTCAAAAAACACACACACACACACACACACAAACACACACACACATTCACACATTCACCCACACATACACACATATAAGCACGAACACACCATTCATACACCAAAACCATACCATATCACACACCCAGACCATACACACACACCACACATGCTACATACAAAAACACACATCACACCATGTTCACTACACAAATAGAGCATACATACACACTACACACCAAACACATACACACACTACACATACAAACATATTACCTATCCACCACATATCCATCCACCACATATACACAAATACATAACAAATATACACACAGCACATACAGCCCAAAAATACACCACAAAACACACCAAATATACATACTACAAACCAAACACACATATCACATACCAAACATGCATCACACATACTAAATACATGCACATACAATAAACACATACTCAGCACAAACACCATATAAAAACACCGTAAAAATAGCACACATTCCACACATATGCATACACCATACCAAAAACACACACTAAATACATACTACACATGAACATAACCAAACACACAGCATATATAACAAACATACCACACACACAACGCATACAAACCACATACACAGCACACACATACACATATCACACACACACACACACACACACACACCCCACTACCACCACCACTACCACCACCTCTAACTCTCAACTCCTTATCAGGCTTTGCTACAGAGTGGCTATCTTGGCTTATGTCCAGTTACTCTAGAAAGACTTCAAATTACAAACAAAGCCATTACGTAACACACCATAATTGGCTGTTACAACTAAAGAAGTTATAAAAATTTTGGAGGATATTTTCTGCTGGACTCTAATGTGGAATTTCTTGGATAGGGAGAAAGGAATGGATTTGGCAAGCTATAATGGAGGTAGATATATGTTAGCTTTTTCATATATTGTCAACAGTTTTTCAAGGTGGTCAAACCAAGTATGTTACTGCCAGGCATACATTAGAGTTTCTATTATTTCACATTCTGGACTATACTTGACATTAGCAAACCTGTTCATTTTAGGCTTTCTGGTAGATGAATGATAGGAGCTAACTGTGGTCCTCCTTGCTGAGGACTTAAACCAAAGTGGTCTAGCACTAAGCTAAATCCCTAACGCAATTCACTGAGGTTTTAATGAGCATTTCTTTTACAAAAATGAAGTGGATTTTTAAAATCTACTAATTGATTATTTTAGTGATCATTTTATTCAAGTATCTATTCAAGTTCTTTAACTATTGAAAAAATTAAGTTACCTTTCTTGTTGATTTGTAGAATTCCTTCATATATTCTAGGTGCAAGTCCTTTATTTGGTATATGTACTGTGAATTTTATCTCCAAGTATGTTGCTAGCTTTTTCCTTTCTTTAAATGTTTTGTATAATCATAGCTTCCTAATTTTAATATAGTCTAGTTTAATAATGTATTTTATGTTTAATAGTTTTTATTCCTATGTAAGAAATTTTGCCTACTTGGAAGTCATGGATATCTTCTCGCAATTATTTCTAAAACCTCCCCAAATTTCTTGTTTTATGGAAAATTTGATAGTTTATGTTTTAATGAATCATCTATATAAGTAAAAAGAAGTGCCTAGCAGTTCTATTTAAACAGTTATACCCAAACAATATAATAAGGATTTATGTTCTTAAAGAATAATAGGCATTTTGAAAGAAGGCCCAAATTAAAAATATTTCATTTCAAACTTAAATAACTATGGTACTTTACTAATAGGATACATGCTTACTTCGTTGCATAATTTTAAATCTTGACACTGAAGTGCTAAAGAGCACTGTTATACTCTCCCATGTTAAGTTTTTGTACACTAGTTGTTTTTATAGACACTATTAAACACTAATTTTGAAAAGATTGTCATGGAATGAAAAATGGTACATTTCAGTGTCAAAAGTGCAAGCACCCTGTAGCTTACAGCTTACAGTGCCTCTGACCACAGTTTGCATTGCTGCTGTTTCCCTCAGAAATGTAAAACACCCCATCCACCAGCTCCTTGAATTTTCTGCAGCATTCCAAGACACCCTGGTATGTATTTAAAATTCTAGATTGTTTAACATTTGCCCAGTTATGTTTATAATGCATCTTCAATTAATTTTTTGTATGTAGAGAGATGGCTGTCAAGGTTAATTGGATATTTAATTGCACTGACACCATTAATTTTGGTAAATCAAATGATCTTATGTATGTGGGTTTATTTCTAGGTTCTATTTCATTGGTCTATTTCCCAAAGTTTATACTATCAACACACTTTATAGAAAGTCTTGGAATCTGATAGAATAAAATTTCCATCATTGATCTACTAAGATCATCTTGCTGTTTTTAATCTTCTGCATTTTCAGATAGAGTTTAGGATTGGTTTGTGATGTGCTGCCAAATAAATTACTTTTTTTCCAAGATGGTAAAAATGGCCCATTAGTGGTGTGGCTTAGGCTGTGTCTATGGGGAAAGGAAAAGTAGATCCAAGAGAGAGTAGATCTACTCTTCCTTGTAGTTTCATTCTTTTTGTTTTTCTAGTTGATAGTGTTTACTTAAAGAGGATGTAAAGAGAAGGAAAAAGAAAAACAAAACACCTTATTTAACCAAGAAGGTTAAATCTGCTCCATGAGTGTTGGTTGTGGTTTGAGGCCTTTAAGTGGAAGGAATAGATGCTCATACTTCCACTGGAGCAGATATGTGGGCTTTTCATAGCAGAAGTAGGACCAGCCCACTGCACAGCTAAGGATGGATTTTTTTATGTGCCCCTTCACCCCTACACAGTTTGCCTTCTGCTCCCTCCATCCATCCTCTTCCTGCTACCTTCTGCTGCTGGGATGCTTCATCTTGAGAGCTACACAAGAAACCTCAAGCACTCCTGCTCTGTGTAGTTTTTCTGAAGTCACGGAGAGCTCACAATGTATAGTCCTCTCTGTACCTTAGGACCATCTTTGACATGGAGATAATTGGGATACAAACCAGTTAGGGCCATTCATAGAGGATGAATCCTAGGTGATTCTTTTGCCATCTTTCTTGGGGTGGAGGAAAAGACAGAGCTTGTACAAATTCATCCCTTCATCATTATTTTTGAGACCAGGTGGTCAGTCTCAACGGGCATGTCTCAGAGAGCCAGGTGATACTGATTCTGACCACTGACAAACCTGATTTTGCTGCTCAGTTTGGGATTGGAGCAGTAATTACCCTCTTTTAAACAATAATAGTATCTGTAGCAGGAACAGTTAATTCCATATTCTCCTTAAAGCCCACTTTAGTCTTAAATGTAAAAGAATTAAAGGCCTTGCCCATACTTGTCTTTAAAATCTGGTAATTTGGCATGGCATAGTGGCACATGCCTTTGATCCTAGCACTAGGGAGGCAGAGGCAGGCGGATCTTTGTAAGTTTAAGGCCAGCCTGATCTACAGAGTGAGTTACAGGGCAGCTGGAGCTACCGGAAGACCCTATCTCAAAAAGACAAAAAAAAAAATCTGGTAATTTGTTTTAATAAGAACTTATTAAAACTGAAAGATGTTTGGGGACACTAAGGACTCAATAGACATTTACATAAATGGCTGAATGCATGAAATACAGTGGGGGGAGTGGATAATGGGGGGTGCAGATGAGGAAGGGGGCATAAAGATGATTAAGATGTTCTGTATGAAATAACAAAAATTTAATAAATATATAAATATAAACACCCCCTCCACACCAGCTTTGGCGTATAGTGAATATAGTTACTATGGAGGACAAAACAGTCACATTCAGCAAGTATTTATAGGCATTTGCTGTGTGTAGCGCACTCTTCTAGACTTAGATGTGAACATTAACCCATCTGATTTAATCCAGATCAACATTTTCGTGGTAAAGGTTAATATGTAGTTTCTAGCTAAAGACAAATAGACAAGCACCCCAAGACCATGAGGACATTGCTCTTTGGGAACCCTGTGAGTTTAATATTGTAGCCATAGCTATCTCTTTTTTCATAGGAACAGCCAGAGGGAAGGCTTTGTACCCATCTGGTAAAACAACTCAAAAAACAGATGAACTATTGACATATCAGTTGTCATCTCCTTATTCAAAAGAAAGTACAATACACCTTGGAAGTCCAAGATGACTGACCTTCCCCTCAAGTGATTTTTCACTGGAGACTCTAGAGACTGCAATTATGATGTCAGCACTCTACCAACGATTCACCTTTATGTCAAGATGAATGTGGAAAAAGGCTGAACAAAAACATAAAGTTTACTTCATTCAGCTCACTGACTTCCAAAAGCTAGAAGTTTCCAAACATTTACATTTCCCATGATTTGATTTCATTAAAACTTTGCAGGTGTGTGATAAGTCTGAACCATATAAAAACACGTCAAAGATAAAAAAAAAAAAATGGAGACTTAGTTTAAAAAAAAAATGGAGTCATAGTTTCATCAGATATCCACAAAAGTAGAAAGCAATTTCTGTCTCCAAATGAATTAAATTCTTTTTCCCCTCTCTTTCTTCTGATTCTTTAATTAAATAACCCCATTTTGTCATACTTGGTGTTATGACAAAGCACAAGAATAAACTATGTCCTGTCCTGGAGGAATAAGTTACTTCAGGTCATGGTCTCTTGGTTTTAGTCCAAGGCCCCATTGACTCTGGGCCTATGGTGAGGCAGAGTATCACGACAGCAAGGATATGTGGCAGAGGCTGCTGACTCTACACCAGAGAGGAAGCAGCGAAAAAGAAAGAGAGGAGATGATACAACCCTCAGACATACTCCCGTTGCCTATAGCACTCAGATAGAGCTCACCTCCTAAATTTCCAGAACCATCTCCATTGATGCTGCCAGCTAGGGAGCTAAGCTTACAGGACTTTAGGTGGGAGGGAATACTTCCCATAATCATAACGATCTCCAGTCTCCTTCTATCTTTCCAGATTAGCTGGTATTTTAAAATAATTTCTTTGTTTTGAAACAGAGTAATCCAGATTGGACTTGAACTTGTACAAGTGCCAGGTTCACTGGCATAAGCCACCACAACTCAAATTTAAATAAGATTTTTATTTGGTGAATGCCATCCAATTGTAATTAAAATATGTGGTGTATATTGATAAATACACTATTTTTGGAGGATCTCATTGCAACTTTTATTTACAGTTTTAATTTCACATGTTATAAAAACTCCTAATCTGACTTGATTTTGATTTGAACTACGTTCGGTTAAGACCTGCCTCTTCTTCACTAAGATGTTAGAAAGTTTGTGTTTCTTTGCTTCAGTGTATAATTAATTTGGTTTTGCTCTCGGATGCAAATCTGACTTGTGTTTTATTCATATGTAAAAGGCACAGCAGTAAATCATCAGTTCTATTTTATCATGTGGAGCAGATGGTCCATATCATTGAAATTTATAAACCATGTCAAAGCCATTTTCAGAGACTAAACCAAAAAATATGAGGGGGCCTTTCCTGCAGAACTGAGAAGTACAAATTATCACTAATGCAGTTTTCCTTAACCTTTGCTTTTTCTTAATTTGATGATTTGAAGAAATATAAACCTAGTCTGCTCTAGATGACTTATCTATATTCTTTTGTTTTCTTTTTTATGTAATTTATTTTTTATTGTTATTAAACTTTTCCCATACATCATACATCATTTCTCAATCAAATTTCACTTTTCTTTCCATGCCTCCTACCCCACCTGAGTTCCTGCACTCTTCCATACATGTCTTGTATCTTTGTCCGAGTATTTCCAGAGTTTTTTTCCAGTTCTTTTGTTGTTGTTTTCTCTAACCTGTATTGCATATATATATATATATATATATATATATAAATTATATATACATAAATATATACTTACATACATACACATATCACCTGAATTGGAGGATTTTCTTTTCTTTTCTTTTCTTTCTTTTTTTCTAAAAGATGTCATGTTTTCCATAAGGAAGTGTTTGAAGGTTTCTTTTTGGCAAGCCCAACCATCAATCTTGCCCTTGTGCTACACTCTGGGGGTTTTCTCTCCCATGGTCCCCCAAATGAGGTCCAGTAAGCATGCATCCTGTCTTGATCTTCCTGTACTGGCCTCCATGTTACAGCTCAGGTAGTCCAACAATGCACTCTATACTTTGATGAGGCTGAAATCTCCATAGCTGCTCAGTCCACAAGCTGGGTATCTCAGTAGTCCCCATCTGGCATTGAAGGTTTGGAGGATTCTTGGAGAGACATAAGTCTTCCTTCCATCTTGGAAGGTTAAAAAGCTGTGTCTAATGTCTTTGAAGAATGGCAAAATCCATGGCAGCCACAGAGTAGATGCACTTGCCAGTAAGAATTGAAGACAGGCCAAACAACAGTGCTCTCTCTTTTTTCTTTTTGTCTTTTTACTAAGATCTCAAGTTTTATATCTGAAGTACAATTTCTCAGGCTTCATTGATTATTTCTGGTTGTACTTTCCTTTTGGATGCTTAAAGCCACACAGTTAGCCCATATTAACCAAGGATTTTGCTTTTTTTTAAGGTCAGTTGAGGATCTGGTCCTCAGGGGTCTCTCTGGATTTTTTTTAGGGGGGAGGATGGGAGCTTCTGGCTCTTTTCAGCTTTTCATTTACCATTTCCATCCACTCGAGGACAAAATCAGGTCTTGCTAGACCAGGCCTCTCTTTATGAAGCATGAACAGACTTTCCTCTTTATAGACTGGACACTGGCTGAAGTCTTATTAGTGGATCTCCAAGACCTCCCTGAACAGGAAGACTGGTGACCCACAGTTGCAGGACATTTCAAGAGATGCTCCCATGCATAGTCCCCTAAGATTTGGTTGACCTCTGAGGGCAAGGAACAAAGTTATCCCTTTGTTCCTTGCCAATTTGGTCCCTCAGCCAAATTGGTATGGGCATTAATTATGGTCATTAAGCACCCAGAAAGGCTAAGTTACACCAACCTGATACATCGTACCTATATTAAAATTGTAGCTTCTGAAACCAAACTGTATGTTATTTCCATATCATATTTCTTGAATCACATTTTTCCATTTTAATTTTATATTACTCTAAAAGATGCATACATACCCATCATTATATACCCACAATCTAAATCCTGAAAATTAATGGTAGGTTAGTACTAGAACCTGGCTAGGGATTCACAATATAAGAGCACAGTTGTTTTCAGATCACAAGGAATATAACATTAATGTTGCTCAGTTTTCCTTACAACTAGGTACTTGATACTAGCATCCACAGATGAGGGATACCATTCATCTTTTGTTTTTCTGGGACTGTGTTACTTCACTTAACATAAAATCTTCTAGTTCCATCCATCTACCTGCAAATTTCATGAGGTCATCTTTTTTTTTCCACTGCATGGAACTCCATTGTGTAGATGTACCACATTTTCTCTATCCACTCATGAGGGGCACTTTGGTTGGTTCTGGTTCTTCGCTCTTATGAAGAGAGCTGCAATAAACATGGATGAACATGTATCTCTGCGCTATGAAGAGTCTGGTGGATATATACCCAGAAGTGGTATGGCTGGGTCAGGTGATAGGCTCATTTTCAGTCTTTTAAGTGTTCTCCACACTGTTTTCCATAGTGGTTGTACATGTTTGCATTTCCAACAGCAGTGGATGAGTGTTCCCCTTTCCCCACAATGTCTCCAGCATTTGGTATCATTTGTTTTCTTGATCCTAGCCAGCCTTATTGAAGTGAGATGATATTTTAAGTGGTTTTAATTTGCATTTCCTTAATTACTAGCGATGTTGAACACTCTTTAAGATGTTTCTCAGCCATCTCTATTTCCTTGCTTGTGACGTCTCTGTTCAGATCTTTACTCCATCTTTTGAGAGAGTCATTTGTTTTCTTATTTCTTTGTTTTTTGAGTAGTTTATATATTCTGGAAGTTAATGCTCTGTCAGATGTATCAGAAGTGAAGGTTTCCTGCCACTCTCTGTGTTTTCTCTTCACTTCCCTGATTGTTTCTTTTGCTGTACAGAAACTTTTGAGTTTAGTAAGGTCTCACTTGCCAATTGTCACCCTTATTTCCTGTGCAGCTGCTGTCTGATTTAGAAAGTCTTTTCCTGGGCTGGAGAGATGGCCTAGCGGTTAAGAGCGCCGACCGCTCTTACAGAGGACCCGGGTTCTATCCCCAGCACCCACATGGCTTCCGAGAACCGTCTGAAACTCCAATTCCAGGAGAACTCCAGTTCCAGGGGAATCCGAGACCGTCTTCTGACCTCCGCGGCATTGCACGACACGGGTGCACAAACTTGCATGCAGACAGTACATTCATACACATACAGAAATAAATAAAATTAATAAAAAAAATTAAAAAAAAAAAGAAAGTCTTTTCCTATGCCTATGTCTTATAAGTTGTTGCCAAACTTTTCTTCTATCACTTTCAGAGTTTGGGGTTTCACATTGAGGTTTTTGATTCATTTGGAGTTGATTTTTATACAGGGTGAGAGGTAGGGGTTTAATTTTATTCTTCTGCAAGTGGTGATCCAATTTTGCCAGCACCATTTGCTGAAAATGCTGTCTTTTTTCCATTGTGTCTTTTTGGCTCCCTTGTCAGGGGACTGAAAGTGGTTGAAATTGTATGTGCTCAAGTTTGGATCTTCAGTTTTGTTCCATTGTTCTGCAGTTCTGCTTTTGTGCCAGTACCAGGCTGTTTTCACAACTATAGCTCTGCTATAGTCTGATACAGAAATCCCCCTGTATTGCTCTCTTCACTCATGGTTGCTTTGGCTATTAGGGGTCTTTCGTTGTTCCATACTAATCTAAGAGTTTTTTTTTTCCAAGCCTGTGAAGAATGTCTTGAGGATTTTAATTGGAATTGCACTGAATTGTTATAGTAATTTAGGTAGAATGGGCATTTTTACTATATTCATTTTTCCAATCCATCCATGAGTATGGGAGGTCTTTCCATGTTCTAATGTCTTCCTCAGTTTCTTTCTTCAGGGGTTTATAATTTTTGTTGTAGAGAGCTTTGGTGTCTTTGGTTAGGTTTGTTCCTAGGTATTTTATTGTTTTTTAGGCTATTGTGATTGGGAAGGTCTTCTTGTATTTCTTCTTCAGTTGCTTGCTGTTGGTGTAAAGAAAGCCTACTGATTTTTCTATGTTTATTTTGTATCCTGCCACTTTACTGAAACTCTTAGTTGTTTCTAGGAGTTTTCTGGTGGAGTTTTTAGCATCCCTTAGGTAAACTATCATATCATCTGCAAAAAGGGATAGTTTGACATCCTCTTTTCCAATTAGTATTGCTTTAATTTCCTTTTCTTGTCTTATTGTCCTAGCCAGTATTTCAAGCACTATATTGAAGAGGAGTGGTGATAGGGGGCAGCTTTGCTGGGTTCCTAACTTTATGAGGAATTCTTCTAACTTTTTTCCATTTAGAATGATTCTGGCCATGGGTTTCTTGTATATGGCTTTGATTATGTTGAGGAATGATCCCTCCAGTCCAATTCCCTCTAGGACTTTAATCATGGAGGGATGCTGGATTTTGTCAAAGGCTTCTGCATCAATTGAGATGACCATGTGGTTTCGTCCTTCAGTCCATTTATGTGTTTTATGATATTTACTGATTTTCATATGATGAACCTTCCCTGCACCTCTGGTATGAATTCAACTTGATCATGGTGGATGATCTTTTTGATGTGAGTCTGTAATATGGTTTGTAAGTATTTTCTTGTGAAATTTGCATCTGAGTTCATTAATGAAATGGGTCTATAATTCTCTTTTTTTGTTGTATTCTTGCCTGGTTTTGGTATTAGAGTGATGCTGACTTCATAGAAGGAATTTGGGAGATTTCCCTCTGCTTGTTTCCTTCTGGACAGTTTGAGTAATAATGGTTGTAAGTCCTCTTTAAATGTTTTATAGAATTCCGCTGTGAAACCATCTGGCCTGGGCTTTTTTTTAGTTGGGAGGTCTCTTATTACATTTTTCAATTTCTTCATATATTATAGGTCTGTTTAAACTGTCAATCTCTTTTTGGTTTAGCTTTGGTGATTCCCAGGATTTCAGATATTCATCCATTTCTCTTAGGTTTTCAAATTTAGTAGAGTATAGGTTTTTTGAAATATTCCCATATGATTGTCTGGATCTTTTCTTTGTTTGTTATGATATTTTCCCTTTCATCATGGATTCTATTGATTTGGAGTTGCTCTTTTTCTTTTGGTTAACTGGGCTAGAGGTCTATCTATCTTGTTTATTCTTTTAAAGAACCAACTTTTGGATTCATTGATTTTTTTGTATTGTTTTCTTTGTTACTATTTCATTGATTTCTGCTTTGATTTTTTTTTTTTGTTATTTCTTCCTATCTGTTGTGTTTAGGCTGTATTTGTTGTTGTCTTTCAAGTGTTTTTAGCTGCAGTGTTCACTCATTTATTTGTGCTCTTTCTGTTTTTTTAATGTAGGCACCCAGGGCTATAAACTTCCCTCTTAGGACTGCTTTTAAAGTGTCTCATAGGTTTTGTTGTGTTGTACTGTCATTGTCATTTAGTTCCTAGAATGCTTTTCTTTCTTTCTTTATTTCCTCTTGACCCATTCATTATTCAGTAGTGTATTGTTTAGTCTCCATGTGTTCATGTAGGTAGCAGGGCTTATCCTGCTGTTGATATTGAGCTTTATTGCCCTGTGGTCTGATAGAATGCATGAAATTATTTCTATTGTATTGTATTTGTTGAGGGTTTTTTTCTGTGTCCTTGTATGTGGTCAATTTTGGACAATGTTCCATGGGGAGCTAAGTAGAAAGTGGATTCTTTGGAGCTTGGGTGGAATATTTGGAAGACGTTTGTAAGATCCCCCATTTGCGGGATCATATTGTTCAGTTCAGATGTCTCTCTGTGTATTCTTTGTCTGGTTGATCTGTCCAAAGGGCTCAGTGGGGTATTGAAGTCCCCTACTACTCGAGGTCCTGTAGTGTTTATAAAGATCGATGCACTGGAGTTTGGTACATATATATTCATGATTGTGAAGTCTTCATGGTTAATTTTTCCTTTGATAAGGATGGCCCTCTTTGTCTCTTCTGATTGCTTCTACTTTGAAGTCTATTTTGTCTGATATTAAAATAGCAACTCTTGCTTTCTTTTTGGTACCGTTTGCTTGAAATATTTTTTTTTTTTCTTCCTTTCACTTTAAGTTGGCATGTATCCTTGAGGGTTAGATGGGTTTCTTGTAGACAGCACATAGATGGATTCTGTTTCCTAATCCATTCTCTTCCTAATCCAGTCTATGCCTTTTGATTGGGGAGTTTAGCCCATTAATATTTAATGTTATAATTGAGAGATGTGTGTTGCTTCCTTTTCCCTTATTATCCATTTACGTTTTTGGTCTACGTTTCTACTTCTGCAGTTATGCTTTTATTAATTTCTCTTTTAAGGTACCTGGGGGTAGTTGCTCCTCTCCTCTGTCCTTTGAATTACTTCAAGTATTCTCTGAAGGGTTGGTTTTCTGGACATGTATTCTTTCATCTTGTTAAAGTCATGAAAGATTTTCTCTGTCCTTCAACTAAAATTGACATTTTTACTGGGTAGAGTAACCTGGATTGGCATTTATAGTCATTCAGCACTGGGAATACTTTGGTCCATGTTCTTCTTGCTTTCATAGTTTTCACTGAAAAGTCATCTATAATTCTGATAGGTTTCCCCTTATATGTAACCTGTTGTTTTTCTCATGTGGTTTGAGAAAAACCTCAACTCTCATGATCCTCCTTGTTCTTTTGTTTTCTAAATGGAGCCCTTAAATTATACTTTAAGTTGGATATGTTTGTGTGTTCATACTCCATATTTATCTTAATTTATTTGTTTTTATTTTAAGTGTCTGAGTGTAAATGCACCTATGTAGTGCAAGGCCCATGGAAGTTAGAAGAGGGCATCAGATCTCCTGGAATTTCTGCAAGAACAGCCAATCCTACTCCTAACTGCTGAGCCATCTTCCAGCCCCCATACTGCAGATTTTTGAGTTAGGATGGTTTGCATCTGTGATAATTAAATCATTGGTATGAGAACACTTCACATCTCACATTGTGTGCAGAGTTTCACATGTAGAGGCTCCTAACACTTCTTTGCTTCCTCTTTTAAAAATTATATGTTACAAAATAATGGCAACATTTATTTATTTATTTATTTATTTATTTATTTACTTATTTATTTTGTTGTGTATGGGAGGGGGCATGTGTCTGAGAGATAATGCCCTAGAGTGTGAAGCTAGTTATGTTCTATTTTTAATTTTGGCAAAACAACATATATTAAATGTAACATTGACCATTGTGTGAACTAAAGGAAGCATGCAGCTTTACAACTAAAACTCTCCCTCTCTCTCTCTCTCTCTGTCTCTGTCTCTCTCTCTCTCTCTCATTTATGAGCATTGTTTCTAAGGTGAGGGATATCAGTAAAAGGTAAGAAATAAGAGATTGTGAGGATCTCTAGTACCATATTAAAATTTTACATCAGTTTTAATATTTAAAAGAGAATGAAGCAAATCAGACCAGTAGATCATCACAGTGAATGTACATTTCCACATATGAACTCTTGCACTTGTGCTGATATGCCACCTACCATTAACTAAAATGTAGCAGTACACAAGACTACTTATTAGTTACTTTGAAGTTGCTATTTAGGTCCTTGTTTTCCATCTGGGACTACATTGCTCTCAGCACTGCTTTATTCCAGGCTCCTATGGGAACTGCTATGCTGTAAACTCTATGCTGTAGAGTTTTCAACTGCCTTTCTAGTCCAAACAACCATTCTCTTCCATATTTCTCTAACACACAACATGGTCAGGTTCTTCACAGAAACAGTCCACTCTGGTACCAATATCTTTATCAGTTACTTTTCTATTGCTGTGATAAAACTCCATGACCAAGGCTTAACCTATAAAAGGAAGAGATTTTTTGCTTTATGGCTCCAGGGGGGTTAGAATCCATATGGTTGGAGAGGTATGGCAGGAGGCAGCCAGATTAGGAAGCTGAGCACTTGCATCTTCACATATGACAGGAAGCAGAGCAAGCTGGATGTGGGGCTATGGACTCTCAAACCCTGTCCCCCAGTGACAGGCTTCCACCAGCAAGGCCACACCTTCTAAAAGTTCCATGACCTTCCCTACACCATCAGTAACTAGCCAGTTCAAATATTCGAGCCTATAGAGTCACTTCTCATTGAAACTAACTACTGTGCTTCTTCAAGAAAAAAATTGTAGTTATTATTTTCAGGGCACCTTTCCTGTTACAAAATTAGTGATAACTCAAAATTATAATTTCAATTTTAAACTAGACATATGTGTTAGTACTTTCCATTTCTACTCAATATAGTGATTAAATACACAGATTTCAAGTTACTATATCTTCGGAACAATCTATACAGTCATATACCCTAACACTAGATATTTTTTGATTTATAAACCCAATTATAAGTTCTGAGAATAAATGTTTAAGTCCAGGGCCTTGAATTTGTTATTCTAGAAAAATACAAGAAAATTATTGCTAATCAATTTTATCCAATGAATTCACAATTAATTTTCTAGACAATAAATCATGACCCACAAATCGACATGTGCGACTTTTAAAATATGAATATTTTCTTTAATAAATAAAAGTTGGTTTAATAATTCCATATTTGTGTCATTATTGTTATTTTAAACCATATTTTTATTTTATTTTTATTTTTTTTCTGCCTTTTCGAGACAGGGTCTCCCTGTAGCCCCAGCTGTCGTGGAACTAACTCTGTAGACTAGGCTGGCCTTGAACTCACAGAGATCTGCCCGCCTCTGCCTCCAAAGTGCTAGGATTAAAGGCGTGTGCCACCACACCTGGCTAAACCATATTTTTAAAAGAAAGTTTTATGTTTATGAAAAAAAAAAACTTACTAGGTAAAATACAGAATTTAATTAATTAATTAATTAATTAATTTTTAAATTTTTATTTGTTTATTATTCTAAGGGATTCTCAAATATAAGAGCACAGTTGTTTTCAGATCACATTAACGTTGCTCAGTTTGCCATACAATTAGGTAATTGGTGCTAGCATCCACAGATGAGGGATACCATTCATTGTTTGTTTTTCTGGGACTGTGTTACTTCACTCAGCATGATATCATCTAGCTCCATACATTTACCTGCAAAGTTTATGATGTCATCTTTCTTTACCAATGCATTGAACTCCATTGTGTAGATGTACCACATTTTCTCTATCCACTCATCAGTTGAGGGGCACTTGGGTTGGTTCCAGATCTTTGCTATTGTGAAGAGAGCTGCAATAAACATGGCTGTGCATATATCTCTGAGGTAAGATGAGTCTTGTGGGTACATACCCAGGAGAGGTATGTCTGGGTCAGGTGGCAAGTTCATTCCAAGTCTTCCAAGGGTTCTGCAAACTGCTTTCCATAGTGGCTGTACCAGTTTACATTCCCACCAGCAGTGGATGAGTGTTCCCCTTTCCCCACAACTTCTCCAGCACTTGGTAACATTTGTTTTCTTGATCCAAGCCAGTCTTATTGGAGTGAGATGATATCTTAAAGTGGTTTCAATTTGCCTTTCCTTAATTATTAGAGACCTTGAACATTTTTTAAGATGTTTCTTAGCCATCTCTTAATTCCTCACTCATGAAGGTCTCTGTTTAGCTCTTTGCTCCATCTTTTGAGTGGGTCATTTGTTTTCTTTCTTCTTTGTTTTCTGAGTAGTTTATATATTCTGGAAATCAATGCTTTGTCAGATGTATCTGTGGTGAAGGTTTCCTCCCACTCTGTGGGTTTTCTCTTCCTTGATTGTTTATTTTGATAAAGCTTTTGAGTTTGATGAGGCCCCATTTGTCAATTGGCGACCTTAATTCTTGTGCAGCTGTTGTCTGATTCAGGAAGACAACACAGGAAACTAAGGTTTTTACAAAGTCCTAAGAAAGTAACACTTTAGCCAATAATATGTCAACTTTTGATTATTAACAGAAAAAGACTGTTAATATTAATAGCTGAAATTAAGGAGTAGACAGTTGTGTATAAACCATAGGAAAAAATAATCAAGGAAAGATATATCACTAAATTCTAAATACAAACCACAGATAGGGGCAAGTTGGAGCTTTAAAGTAAGAGAATTGAAGCTCAAAAATAGCTTCCAGAGAATCAGGTACATGTACATAAGACCCACAGATCATAAGAAAATGGTGGGAAATAAGCAATCAGAGAGAAAATTCAAAATATCTTGTTAAATCCAATCTTTTTGCACACCACTACCACCACTATTCATCCATAAAAAATCCATTTAGTAAACATACTGAATTATTGGAAAAGAGCATGCTCAAGTTGGGTATCTACCCATGAGATGTTAAGAACAGAGAAGATGACATACAAGGGTGGCTTAAAAGGCAGAAAATACCAGTAAAAGCTTTTGTGCTGATTAAAATCCATTCATAAAACTGTAATGCAACATTCCTCACTGAATTATGCATAGTCAAGAAGGCACTTGGAAATATGAAAAAAACAACAGTAAAGAGAAATAATAGTAACAGCAGCAGACAAAAGCAGCTTGACTTAAAAACAAATAAAAACTCATCACAAATGATTAAAATACAGGAAAGATTGGAAAAGAAAACTAAATAGAAAAATGTGGAGATCTCCCCAGACCAGCTGCAGCAAGCGCAGCTGGTATAAAAGGTAAGGTTGTGTGAGTCTTGAGATCTGAGATCTCTGGAGACCAGCTGAAGTGCAGGTACTGGGGCGCCGGCTAAAGCTCACCCCCCCTCCACCAACTGGGATTATGAAGGCATCTGAAGGAGGCAAGCAAAGCAAGCCTTCAACACAGTGAAGAGTCATTTGGGACTCACATTGGAATACAGGCAAGGAGAAGCCCATATGCCAGGAGCACGAGGAAGAGACAACACTGGAAAGGGGCAGGATAATCCCGCACCAAGCTCTACCAACCCTATAGAAGATTCCTACAATGGGATCCCGCTGGGGATGGCCCAGGACACAGATATCAGAAACACAATTGTGATTGTGTTTCTGATATCTGTGTCCTTAAAGAACTACAAGATTGGGGCTTGAGAGATGGCCTAGCGGTTAAGAGCACCAACTGCTCTTGCAGAGGACCTGGGTTCAATCCCCAGCACCCACATGGCAGCTAAGAACCGTCTTTAACTCCAGTCCCAGGGGAATCCGACACCCTCTTCTGACCTCCACGGCATTGCATGACACAGGTGCACAAACCTACATGCAGACAGTACATTCATACACGTAAAAAAATAAACAAAAATTAAAAAAAAAAGAACTACAAGATTATAAACAGCAATTCAAAGAACTAAGAAAAGAGAATGAAGAACTCGAGAAGGACCTAGAGAGAGAGAATGACAAACTCCAGAAGGAAGTAGAAACACTGAAAAGATCCCATATTGAAAAAGATAAGGAAACCAACCAGAGAAGCAAAGAGCTACAGGAAGAGATTGAGAATCTCCAAAAGGAAGTGGAAATACTAAAAGAAATCAGAAGAGGAAATGAAAAAGGAAATCAAACACTCATCCAATCAAGAGGAAAGGAATGGGGCTGGAGAGATGGCCTAGTGGTTAAGAGCGCCGACCGCTCTTACAGAGGACCCGGGTTCGATCCCCAGCACCCACATGGCGGCTGAGAACCGTCTGAAACTCCAATTCCAGGAGAACTCCAGTTCCAGGGGAATCTGAGACCCTCTTCTGACCTCCACGGCATTGCACGACACGGGTGCACAAACTTGCATGCAGACAGTACACTCATACACATACAGAAATAAATAAAAATTAATAAAAAATTAAAAAAAAAAAAAAGGAAAGGAATGGAAAAAGCCTCAGAAGCAGAATGGAGGAAGCAGAACAAAGAATATCAGACCTGGAAGATAACACAGAACAACTAAAAACCCCAAGTAAAGATTATGAAAAATTTAAAAATACACAAAAGTGGAACAACCAGGAACTGTGGAACACTATGAAAAGATCAAACCTCTGTATCATAGGAATAGAGGAAGGAGAAGAATCCCAAGAGAATGGTATTGATCAGATCTTCAACAGAATAATAGATGAAAACTTCCCCAAACTAAAAAAGACAAACCAATACAAATACAAGAAGCACATAGAACTCCAAACAGACAAGATCAGAAAAGAAATTCTCCACGCCACATCATAGTTAAAATGCTAGACACCCAAAACAAAGTCAAAATCCTTAAAGTCACAAGA
>VZQC01004033.1:1090971-1227498 GCA_009823505.1 Rhizomys pruinosus | reverse complement strand
CTCCCAATTCCTTCTGTGAAGCCAGCATCACTCTCGTTACCAAAACCAGGTCAAAGACACGAACTAAAAAGGAGTATATAGACCCAACTCCCGCATGAACACAGATGCCAAAATTCTAAATACAAAAATATGGCCAAATCGCATAACAGACCCACATCAGAAGATCATCCATCCTGACCAAGTGGATTCATACCAGAGATGCAGGGATGGTTCAACATACGAAAATCAATAAACATCATCAAACACTAAACGGAATCAAAGACAAAAACCACACCATCATCGCAATTGGTGCTGAAAAGCCTTTGACAAAATCCAGCATCCCTTCATGCTTAAAGTCCTAGAGGAATTGGATTAGAGGATCATTCCTCAATGTAATCAAAGCCATAACAGGAAACCCACAAGCAATATCATCCAAATGGGAAAATGACGGAAACATTCCCTTTAAAGGTAGAACCGGCAAGGCTGCCCCCTATCCCCACTCTCTTCAATATAGTGCTTGAAACACTTGCTAGAGCAAATAAGGCAAGAAAAGGATAATTAAAGGCGTCTAATTGGAAAAGAGGAAGTCAAACTATCCCTATTTGCTGATGATATGATTGTTTACTTAAGGGATGCAAAAAAACTCCACCAGAAAACTCCTAGAAATGATTAACAGCTTCAGCAAAGTGGCAGGATACAAAATTAACCTTTAGAAAATCAATGGCCTTTCTTTACACCAAGAACAAGCCAACTGGAGAAAGAATTCAAGGAGAACCTTCCCACTCACAATAGCCCAAAAACAATAAGATACCTAGGACAAAACTAACCAAGACACCAAAGACCTCTACAACAAAAATTTTAAACCCTAAAGAAAGAAATTGAAGAAGACTCAGAAGATGAAAAAACCTCCCATGCTCATGGATTGGAAAATTAAATTGTAAAATGTCATTTTACCAAAACTCTTGTATAGATTTAATGCAATCCCAATCAAAATCCCCAAGAGTTTCTCTCACAGGCTTGGAAACAAAATTCTTAAATTCATTTGGAGAAACAAAAGACCCGCAATAGCCAAATCAATCCTGAGTGAAAAGAGCTACACAGGAGGGATCTCTATACCAATTTTAAACTATACTACAGGGCTATAGTCATAAACAGCTTGGTACTGGCACAAAACAGACCGTTGACCAATGGAACAAAAACCGAAGATCCAAATCTGAGCACATACAATTCAGCCACTCATATTTGACAAGGGGGCCAAGAAACCACAATGAGAAAAGACAGCATCTTAAGCAGAGTGTTTGGCAAAATTGGATCACATTTTGTAGAAGAATGAAATTAAACCCCTACCTCTCACCCTGTACAAAAAGTCAACTCCAGATGAGATTAAAGACTCAATGTGAAACCCCAAACTCTGAAGGTGATAGAAGAAAAAGTTGGCAGCAGAATACAAGACATTGGCGTAGGAAAAGACTTCCTAAATCAACAGCAGCTGCACAAGAATTAAGGTCGACATTGACAAATGGGACCTCATCAAACTCAAAAGCTTCTGTACATCAAAAGAAACAATCAAGGAAGTGAAAGAGAAATCCCACAGAGTGGGAGGAAACCTTCACTGCAGATACATCGGACAAAGCAATTGATTCCAGAATATATAAAACTACTCAAAAAAACAAAGAAAAAAAAACAAACACCCCTCAATAGATAGGAGCAAAGAACTGAACAGACTTCACAAGCGAGGAATAGAGATGTCTGGAAACACCTCAAGAACTGCTCAACATCACTAATCATTAAGGAAGCAAACAAAACCACTTATGATATCATCTTACCCCATAAGAACTGGCCTAGGATCAAGAAAACAAATGATACCAAGGGCTGGAGAGGTTGTGGGGGAAAGGGGAACACTCATCCTGCTGGTGGGGAATGTAAACTCGTACAGCCACTATGGAAAGCAGTGTGGAGAACCCTTGGAAGACTGGAATGAACTTGCCACCCGACCCAGCCATACCACTCCTGGGCATGTACCCTCAAGACTTACGCCACCCAAGAGATACATGCACGGCCATGTTTATTTCAGCTCTCTCTCACAATAGCAAAGAGCTGGAACCCAACCTAAATGCCCTCTCAACTGACGAGTGGATAGAAAAATGTGGTACATCTACACAATGGAGGTTCCTATGCAGCAGTAAAGAAAGACGACATCACGAGCTTTGCAGGAAAATGGATGGAGCTAGAGGAATCATCTGCTGAGTGAAGTAACACAGTCCCAGAAAAAAAACGACGAATGGTATCCCCCATCTGTGGATGCTAGTGCCAATTACCCAGTTGTAAGTATTTCTTGTGTAGGGCCCCCTGAGCTTCTGTACAAAGCAGTTGGACATAATGCATTTGGAAACAACAACAACAACAGAAAATACTGCATCAAAGACTGAAAACAGTGAACTTCGGCTCAAAAAGTCAACGTCCCCATGGAAAATATTGAGAAAGACAAGAGATGGAAAGCATGTTTGGCAGAATGCACGAGCTCTGACGGGGGTGGGGGAATGAAGCCAGGAACAACGGGTCTAGATTTGTTAAAAATAAATAAATAAATACATTAACAAAAAATATCATCTTACTCCAATAAGACTGGCTAGGATCAAGAAAACAAATGATACCAAGTGCTGGAGAGGTTGTGGGGAAAGGGGAACACTCAACCACTGCTGGTGGAATGTAAACTCGTGCAGCCACTATGCAAAGCAGTGTGGAGAACCCTTGGAAGACTTGGAATGAAATTGCCACCTGCCCATCCATACCACTCCTAGGTATGTACCCTCAAGACTCACTCCACCACAGAGATACATGCACGGCAATGTTTATTTCAGCTCTCTTCACAAATCAAAGAGCTGGAACCTCACCCAATGCCCCTCAAGTGATGAGTGGATGGAAAATGTGGTACTCTACACAATGGAGTTCTATGCAGCAGTAAGAAAGATGACATCATGAGCTTTGGCTGGAAAAGTGGCTGGAGCTAGAGGACATCATGCCAAGTGAATAACACAGTCCCAGAAAAACAAATGACGAATGGTATCCCTCATCGTGTGATGCTAGTGCCAATTACCTAGTTGTAAGATTTTCTTGTGCATGGCCCCTTGAGCTTTGTCCAAAGCAGTTGGGAGTGATGCATATTGGAAAAAAACAACAACAGAAAGAACTGCATCAAAGTACGCTGAAACAGTGAACTTCTGCTCAAAACAGTCACAATGTTATAATTTGAAATTTTACTGAGATAACTGTTGTAAAATTAGTAAGAGATTCATTGCTATTGTTATAAAATTAGTAGGCAACCAAAAAAAAAAAAAAAACAGTCAACTTCCACATGGAAATATTGAAAAGACTGAGAAAAGAATGAAAAGCATGTTTGGTAGGATGCTTAGCTTGGTGGGAGTGGGTGGATATGGTGGTGGACACGGTCTAGATTCGATAAAAACAAAATGACACAAACACAAACAAAACCTTTGGAATCAACTCAAATAAATAAATAAATAAATAAATAAAAAATAAGAAAAATGCCAAATGCTTGGTGCATGCCTTTAATCCTAAGCACTTGGGAAGCAGAGGCAGTGGATCTCGTGGTTCAGGGCCAGCCTGGTCTACAGAGCATTCCAGCCTAGCCGGGTTAGCAGGGAGACCCGGTCTCAAAAGCCAAAAAAAAAAAAAAAAAAAAAAAAAGAAAAAAAAAAAAAAGAAAAGAAATGCCATGGAAGCTAGAATTCATAGGAAAATTCAATAAGTATCGGAGAAAAGAAAAACAAGTCAAATGTGGGTCTCCTTGATCAAGCAAGACTCCTCCATCAGCCCAGCTACACCTCACCTGCCCTGGAAATACTGGGCAGCAGAGGAACATATGCTGCCAATATCCCAAATCAATTGGCTATTGGTCTCTCCTTGGAGGAATAACCCATGGCTGATGCCACAAGCTTACATCCTCTACAGGTTAGGAGATGTTATAAGCCACAGTAAGACCCTGTCATATTTAACAGGAAAAAAAATGTAATTCATGGATGAACATACCATCCAAACATAGGTGTCTATACCAAAGTAACCTACTGTAACTATTAGTGCTGTTTAAATACCTATATATCTAATTGCTTGTGCTTCATTAGTAGGATCAAAAGGTTATTCCTGGACAAACTGTCAGCCCATGAAAGGAAACAGCCAGAATTGACCAGAGTCCAAGACAACAGCTCCAGAGAAAGTAGACTGTTTTGCTTCTCATCCACCTGTGCCCCTTTTCTAAACTTAGGGAACAATCTGTGGAAGATAGCGTATGGTAGAATGTAAGGGCTGCGATTGGGGTGAAAGGTGAAACTACAGCAATATAGTCTGGACAATCATTTGATCAACTTGATTGAACATACAGCCCCTCCCCCCGCTGGATGGTGGGGTTGCGGGGGTTTGGGCACAACAGCCTGCAAATTGGTTTTACATGAGGGACGCTTGTACTCATAAATTATCACTTATTGCTAAAAAATAAAAAAAACTGAGAGAAAGATGCAGGACAGTTATGGCAGAATGCATGATCTGGGATGGGGTGGGGTGGGATGGGGGGCAGGGAAAGAGAAATATGCCTGAACTGAATTGGAAAATGATGTATGAAATACACAAAGCATCAATAAAAATAAAAAGATTAAATAACCTTAAAAAAAGAAAAGAAAAGCAAGAAATTAAAAATGATCTGAAGAATAAGAATGAAAAGTGAAAAAGAAATGGTTAGAAACAAAGATCTATTGTATGTATAATATGTATAAAGAAGATCCATTTTATATAAAATATGTATAAAAATCCATTGTATGTATAATATGTATAAAGAAGATCCATTTTATGTATAATATGTATAAAGAAGATCCATTGTATGTATAATATGTATAAAGAAGTTCTATTGTATGTATAATATGTATAAAGAAGATCCATTTTATGTATAATTGACATTTCTGAAGCAGAAAAATCCAACAATGAGATTGAATTACTACTCAGTACACAACAAAAAAGATTTCTAGAAATAACAGAAAAGCTGATTCTATGCAATGAAAAAGCTTAATTTCTAATAAAAATGAGTTATAGATTTCATATTTTAGACATATCTTAGCATTAGACTTTAATAGCAGAACCTCCATATTTTCACATTTACATGTAGAAAATGAACTAACATGCAAATAAAAAACTAAATAGACTTTTTTCCTTTGCTTTTTTATGTATGTATACACATTGTATGTGTGTTCACATGCACATGGGTGTGCTGTATGCAGGTGCATGTGCATGTGTACATGCTTGTGCATGGACTGAAGTAGATCTCAGAAATATTCCATCCTATCAGAGGATACGATACAAGCTGCCAAGGGAGAAAACCAATCAATGATCTTACCCAGCTATAAAGTCCATGACTATAGCAAGGATCAGTCCAGCAAGCTCTCTCTATTGGTGAGTAGTGGCACTGCTACCTTGGGGACAATCAACAGCTGTCTAATTAAGCTTCAAGCCTGCTCAGTGGGAAGGAAATCATGCATGATACTATAAAAAGTCATAGATCCTACAGAAAAACTTAATGTCACATCCCTTGACCAGAGGAACTTACCATATTCTAAATATGCATGTTTATATTTACAGAGAGATGTGCCTTTCACCACTCATTAAAGAAGTTTCTTTTTGCAACAGATGGAGACTATGATAAAGTTACACAACTGATCAAAAGCATAGAATAAGTGTCTGTGATGCCTAGCTTGAAGTGATACAACTACAATGAAACCCTCATATCTAAGGCTTAGGGAACATGGAAAAAGAGGGGGTGGAATAAATATAAGAGCCAGAGGTTCAAGACACCTGCTACTAGTAAAAGGATCCTAGACAGAATAAAGAAGCTATACCAATGAAATTTCCACAGTATGGTATTCTAAGGAGGTCTACACAATGACAAAACCAATCTACAAGCCCATTTGCATTCATATGTATGTAAATTTATAGGTTTAAAAATGTATATATACAATATGTAACAATAATAAAGGGGTACAAGAAACTGAGGAGCAGGGGACATGGGAAGAGTCAGTGGAGGATTGGGAGGAATGGAAGAATGCGAAAATAATGCTCATGGATGAAATTCTCAAAATTAAAATTAAAATTGGTGTATTTGGTCTTACTATCTCCCATATTATTTTTTGAATATGCCAGACTCAAAGAATACTATAACAATCACCCTTCCCAAGGTACTTACTAAGTGATTATCTTCATCTAACAGGAAAATAGCTTGTAAACCATTGGAATAAAAATTGAGTAGTTAATTTAATTGAAGATCTAGAAGTTAATAGATTAGGGATATGGGCAGAAGAATTATATTCATACCCCATATATTATATATTTTGGCAGGTGAAGGAATTAAATTCAAACAGAACTGAGAATAAACAGTGAAATTACATTTATTAAGCATTAATGGACCTTGTTTACTAAAGGAAAATATTCTCAAACAAAATCCAGTTCCATCCAATGATTTAAAATGACATTAAGAGATAAACTAGAGCTCTATAAATTCAAAGAGCAACACTTCCAATCTTGATATTACATAAAGTAGAACTCAAGCCATGTTATTAAGACAAGGAACATTTAGTGCTGTTAAATGTCACACTCCTTAGGGAAACTCTAACTTTAAAAAAATTATTTATTATTTTTTTATGTGTATTAGTGTACTTTCTGCATGTAGGTTGGTGCACTCGTGTCGTGAAATGCTGCAGAGGTCAGAAGAAGGCGTTGGATTCCTCTGGAACTAGAGTTAAAGACGGTTCTTAGCTGCCATGTGGGTGCTGGGAATCGAACCCAGGTCCTCTGCAAGAGCAGTTGGTACTCTTCACCACTGAGCCATCTCTCCAGCCTGGAAAACTCTAACTTTTACACAGATCTACATACCAAATAGTATAGCAAGTATTCATATAAGGAAATAAATTGTTAAGTACTCATATAAGAAAATAACTGGTATAGCAAATACTCATATACAAAAATAAATTGCAAAGAGAAGAGCTAGGGCCATATTAATGCAACAATTTAAATAAATTTCCCCTCTCACTAAAGTATAGATATATGGACAACATTAAACAAGCATACAAAGGTAAAAGCAAAGCAGTAAGAAAGAGTTTTGGATATGTATTGGGATATATATCTTGAGGATGAGACAAACTTTACACATGGAATGTCCAAAAAAACCTGACCATATATGAAGCCCCTAAATCAATAACTTCTATAATGTAAAAAAGTAACAAGTAATTATTTATGGTCATGATGATGTAAGACTAGAAATTAAAATAAAGTTTATAAAGATCTTTTTATCTGGTTATTGAATGAACTATTACATGAAAATGGAAATCAAGCATAAATAATCTGAAATATAATCTTAAAAGTGCCACATACCACAGTATATGGGATACATTTAAACTTCAAAGCAACATCCATAACCCTAAATAGCTCTTAATAAAAAACAAAGAAATCTAAAAGTTGAGTTTTAACTTGCAAATCAGAAACAGATTAATAGACAACAGAAATGACTAAGAAATCAAAGATTAGGAAAGAAGCAAGTTACAAGGACAAAGAAATCAGTGTGAAGAGAGCAGTAAAAACAATGCACTGAGTCATTACGTAAAATTCTGATTCTTAAAAACTGACAAGGTAGGCAAATTATTAAGAAAACAGGTAAAATAACATAAATAAATTAGGAAAGAGCGGTGAAAACTAAAAAAAAAAACCCAAGTACTTTCAAGACTTCTATGCAGCTATATATAAAAAATAAAAAGGGATGGATCCATATCACTTATGAGTATCAGTGCAATATTTTTTTAAATATTTAGCAAACAGATAGTAATGCCACGTTAAGAAAATGTACATCAGCTAGGACGTGTGTAAAGTAGAACAGAAGCTTTGAACTTCTCCTTCCTAATTCAACAGTAGCACATAGATCCTGGAAACTCGTTGAAAGGCTATTGTAGTCCCAGTTATACAAAGCATCAGAAGTAATTGGAAAATAGAGACATCTTCAATCATAGTGATTCCCTCCTGACCACTGCACAATAGGACTCGGGGAAACATGGGTTAGCAAAGCACTGGTTTCTTTCTTGCTTGTCTCACTGTGCTGAGTAGACTTTGGATTAGTCAGGCACCTGGGGTGGTTACTGAAAAAAAAGGTAGACATTTGTGTGAGCATATGTATACTCATAGAAAAGCCTCTTACTGGCTCAGTGAACTGTGAGTGGTTGGGAATACTCCCAGGTTTGTTGGAGAGACAAAAACTGAAGCAAATGTCCACCAGTCTAATATTAGGTCCTAGGGTTGGGGTAGAGAATCCTAGCTTGTTTCCCCTGTGTCAGAACCCTGACACTTCCCAGTGTATTCTAGAGGATTGGGGGCTACTGATTAAAAAGGAGATCTGAATTAGCATGTGCCACAGCCCTTATCTATTCCCAATGACCTGCAAGTGGACACAAAACTTTCAGATGCACGTTTTCCAAGGGGAAGGATGGAGTTCGACTCTGTTTCTAATATTCCAGGTTCTCTGAATACTGCTTGAGCTGACCAGTCTTTGTCTCACCCATTTTGGAATGCTGACAGGATCTAGTCCACTAGATCCTAGAGGCTGCTAAAAACTTGTATGATGGTTTGGACTAGTGTGAAGGCTTTGAGAGGCCCCAGAAAACTCTGATTGGGTTATTCTGGGAAGGAATTTTTTTCTTACTACACCAATTCCTGAAGATGATCAAAGATATCAACAATGAGCCAAGGAAAAGGAAAAAGGAAACATAATCTAAAAAAACACCAAGGCAAAGCCCCAGAAACTGTCACTAAAGAAATTGAGATATATGAATTACCTGGAGGACAATAGAAAGCCATGATCATAAAAATTCAGTGAACCCAGGGAACTCTTCACAAAGAGATAATTTCAAGGAGGAGCTGAAAATTTTAAAAAAGTAACCAAGCATAAATATTGATGCTGAGGAACACAATTACTGAAGTGGATCTTCTGATACTTGAGACAGAGGTTTACCATCCAGAATACATAAATTACTCAAAAAACAAAAGATGAAGAAGAAATGTCTCGTTAAAAGATGGGCTAAAAATCTGAACAGAGATTTCTCAAGAGAAGATGACTCAGAAACATCTTAAAAAGCGTTCAACATCATTAGTAATTAAGGAAATGCAAATTAAACCCACTTTAAGATTTTTATCTTGCCCAGGTGAGACTGGCTATGATCAAGAAAGCAAAGGATACCAAATGCTGGAAGGGTTGTGGGAAAAAGGGAACACTCATTCACTGCTGGTGGGATTGCAAACTCATGAAACTCCTATGGAAAGCGGTATGAAGAACTCTTAAGGACTAAAAATGAATCTACTATTTGACCCCTTCATACCACTTCTGGGTGTATACCCAAAGGATTCATCCTATAGCAGAGATATATGCATAACCATGTTTATTATTCCTCTTTTCACAATAGTGAAGAGCTGGAAGCAGCCCAAGTGTTCCTCAACTGATGAGTGGATAATGAAAATGTTGTACATTTACACTATGGGGTTCCATGCAGTGATAAACAAAGATGACATTACCAGCTCAAGTGCCCCTCAACTGACGAGTGGATAGAAAAAATGTGGTATATCTACACAATGGAATTCTATGCAGCAGTAAAGAAAGATGACATCATGAAATTTGCAGGTAAATGGATGGAACTAAAAAATATTATGTTAAGTGAAGTAACATAGTCCCAGAAAAACAAATGATGAGTGGTATCCCTCATTTGTGGATGCATCAAGTACCTAATTGTAAGGCAACCTGAGCAACATTAATGTTATATTCCTTGTGTTCTGAAAACAAGTGTGCTCTTATACTGTGAATCTCTTAACAGGTTCTAGGCTTAACCTACTATTTATTTTCAGACTTTGGAATCTTTGGTATATGGGTGGGGGTATGTATGCATATTTTGAGTAATATCAAAAGAATGAGAAAAAAAACTAGTTTTTCATGACATTGTGTCTAACCACAGTATTTATTTTATGGGAGTGCTTCTTAGTACTTCTTATACAAGGCTGCTTGAGCTTTTGTCCAAGCCTTTTCTAAAATATTATTCAGTAATTAAAAGTATCAGGCTGGTGCAACTTAGCCTTTCTGGATGCTTAGTGGCTATACTTAATACCCATACCAATTTAGCCGAGGGACTTAAACGATAATTTTGTTCCTTGTTCTCAGAGGTAAACTAAGTCTCAGAGGACTATGCATGGGGGCATCTCTTGAAATGTCCTGGAAATGTGAGTCACCAGTCTTTCTTCAGAGAGGTCTTGGAGATCCACTAATGGGACTTCAGCCAGTGTCCAGTCTGTAAAGAGGAAAGTATGCTCATGCTTCATAAAGGGAAGCCTGGCCTAACAAGACGTGACTTTGTCCTCAAGTGGATGGAACTGGTAAATGAAAAGCTAAAAGGAGCTAGGGGCTCCCTCCCCTCCCCAAAAAACCCTGAGTGACCCCTGAGGATCAGATCCTCAACTGACTTTTAGAAAACAAAAACCTTGGTTAATCTGGGCTAAGTGTGTGACCTTTAACATCCAAAAGGAAAGTATAACCAGAAATAAATAAATAAATAGTAAGGCCTGAGAAATTGTACTTCAGGTATAAAACTTGAGATCTTAGTAAAAAGACAAAAAGTAAAAAAAAAGATGACATCATGAACTTTGCAGGCAAATGAATGGAACTAGAAGCTGTTATGCTAAGTGAAGTAACAGAGTCTCAGAAAAACAAACGACCTATGTTGTCCCTCATATATGGATCCTAGCACCGAAAAAAAGGACTTGTTCAAAGAACAGACCAAAACAGTAAACTTCTACATCAAGTAAGTTTAAAAAGACTGAGAAAAAATGCAAGACAGGATTTAACATGTATGTCAGAATTCAGGAGTTCTGGCAGGGGTGGGGGATGGATAAGGAAGGGGTTTAATTTAGAGTAAGAAATGTTGTAGATAATGTACAAAAGCTCAATAGAAATTAAGGGAAAAAAGATGACATACAGCAATGGAGAAATACCAACATTAAATCCTTCTCTATTAATAAGTTCTTTAAATGTAAATGGATTAAAGTTCTTAGTCAAAGATGCACAGTACCTGAATGGAAGGGCTAAGAAAACATGGTCCAACTCTGTGTTGTCTACAAAAGACTCCAAATAGGTTTAAGAACTGATATAGACTGAAATTGAAGGACTAGAAAAAGATCTTTTGAGCAAATGCTAAACAAGAGAGAACAGAGGTGTGTACTTAGGTAAGACAGACTCTATGTCAGAATCTATCACAGGTTATAAAAGAACACTGCATTATGATAGAAAGGTCGGTCTACCAGGAAGACATAACAATTATGAATATGTATATACTCACATTAGAGTAACAATATACATGAAATAGATATTGGAAGAATGGAAGGGAGGCAAAACCAACAGCACAAAAAGAATAAGAGTTGGTGTGACATACCTGTAATCTCATCATGTGGGAAGTACAAGATCAGGAGTTTACAGCTTTGCCTATGTAGGGAGTCTGAGCT
This sequence comes from Rhizomys pruinosus, assembly GCA_009823505.1. NCBI lineage: Eukaryota > Metazoa > Chordata > Mammalia > Rodentia > Spalacidae > Rhizomys > Rhizomys pruinosus. The sequence goes on along the minus strand of VZQC01004033.1, from coordinate 1,215,939 downwards.
CTGCCTGGCCTACATGGGACCTGCTCTCAAAAATAAAAATCAAAACAACAACAAGAGTAGGAGATATCAATACCATCCTCTCAAACAATAGAGTAGCCAGACAGAAAATGTACAAAGAAACAGTGGCCTTGCAAAACACCTTACCAAATGAATCTGTGGATGTACACAGAGCATGTTACTCCATGGTGGCACAATCTTTACAAGAGCACAGACCATTTTCCATGATTGATAAATTTGTTAAGATTTGTTTTCTTACATGCTAAGAAGATTGAAATCATGCCAACTACAATTTGATCATCATGGAAATGAAACTGGAAATGAAAAGCAGAAAGACTAGGAAATTTACAAATATGTGGAATCAACACACCTCTCAACAACCAATATTTCACAAGTGACCCAAGGTGACTGCAACTAAAGAAACAAGGTTGCGGATCATGCGAGAATTCTTATAATATTTATTTAAACTAAAATACTTGCAATTAAAAAACTAAATTTCTGAACGGAAATTTTAGCAGGTAATGAAAGTTCCTTGGAACAAATTTGAAACTTACAATGCCTAAAAAGTAGTTTCAAGTGGAGAAATATTTATTAGTTTTCCATTATTTGTATCATTCAACTTATTTTTACAGCATAAACAGTTGTTGAATATTTAAATAGATTGCTTTCACTAGAGAACTGGGTATAGGGGGAACAAGCAGAATTCATGCAGTAATGGGGTAAAGTTGAGGTCAATTTGAACTGGACTTTGATGATATCTCAGCTTAACTCTAAATTCTGACAGAAAACAAAACAACGAAGAATTAAAACACCTCAGTCATATGTCTGAACTCAGAGTTGCAGAACATAATGTTTGTTATTGTTTTTTTTCAGGAAATCAAATCAAATATTAACTTTCAGTCCTTGAAAATGAGTTATTTTCAATTACAAGAAAATAAGCCTTTTAATTGTCAGAGTATTTTGTAGTACTGGTATTACTATTTGGCTCCATGATACATATAAATATTTCTATAAACAACAAAGAAATAGCTGTGATATTTACTCGTGGGGGTATTATAGTTTACTTATCCCTTTATATGTCATCAATATATAAATAAAATATTGAGATATAAATTATTCTTTATATATTTTATATGATTCCTTTGTGAGTTGCACTTTTTTCCTAAGCTACTTATGAATGGAAGGTAGATTAGGATATTATGTAGTTTCTGAAAATTTAGGGTTGGACTAGACCCTGCTTCTTGCCTCAGTGTCTGTAATTTCTTAGTATAACAGCTTTTAAGTATATTTCAAGGACCATTAAAAATTTTGACACCATCTTAAGATTAATGCATCTCTCGACTTTCAGCAGAGAAGCACCCTTAAACAGCAGATGTTGATTAATACAGAGAACCACAACTGGCCAACATGCAGAGTAGAGGCCTCAGAGTGCTTATCCCTGAAGATGACACCTTACCAGACTTCTGCCTCCAATGGCTTAGAGATCACTGCAGACGAGGAGGTGAAAAGACTGTCAGAACCAGAGAGGTAGATGGCCATGAGGAAACAGAGCTGTCCAGATAGCTGGTCAGTTATACGTGGGAACTCACAGCAATGCTGGCAGCATGGATGTTTTATGCAAGCTCAAGCCAGACAAAATCCCAGCATAGACATGATGAAGTGGATAAGAAACCTCAACTGTACCTGAAGAACTACTGCTGGGAAGAGAAGATTCAGTCTCATTTAAGGGTGAGACTCTTAGCAGACTAAACAGACTCCAGTGGATGAACCCACCATGAGGGGCATTTGGGGACACAAACCTTAATATCTATCATCTATCTATCTATCCATCTATCTATCTATCATCTATCTATCTATCTATCTATCTATCATCTATCATCTATCATCATTTATCTATGAATCTATGTATCTATGTATCTATGTATCTATCTATCTATCTATCTATCTATCTATCTATCTATCATCTATCTATCATCATCATCTATCTATGAATCTATTATCTATCTATCATCTATCTATCATCTATCTATCTATACTTCTATCTATCTATCATCTATCTATCATCTATCAATCTATCTATCATCTATCTATCTATCTATCTATCTATCTATCTATCTATCATCTACCTACCTATCTATCTAACAGAAATATGGAGGGAGTTGGTAACGGGGTGGTGCAAATACAGGAGGATGTCTAAATATGATCAGAATATATTGTATTGTTCATAGAACTGACTGAAACACTAACTTCTGCCAAAACAGTAAACTTCTGCATCAAAAACATTAAAAAAAGACTAAGAAAAAGATGCAAGACATTTATGGCAGAATGCACGGGTTCTGGAGGGGTGGGGCATGGAATGGGGAACGGGTCTAAATTTGATTAAGAAATGTTTGAAATACACAAAAGTTCAATAAAAAATTAAGAAAAAAATTCTCAAAAATTTAATAAGAAATTTCTAATAGAATATAGTTTATAGGTTTATAGATTCCTTTCAAAGGCTAGTAAATAGAGGAATAAAATGAGATATTAGAAAAGAGAGACAGATTAAATTAATTTTTCATCTGCCTTGAATCTGATTTCTGTTATAGCTGGGTACTTTTAGCATGGAATTTGATTATCTTAGATTTAAAATCCCCTAATTTTCTTTAAGCCATTGCCTTCAGAAAAATGTAAAAAATTAGGGACAAGTTAAAATTTAGAGAAAGCCAGTTCAGTGGAGTTGGATATGAACTAATGAGAACGGCTAGAATTACAGATTTCTTGGCATCAGGGAACAAAGTTGAACAAAAGGGGACAAAATCCCCTTCATGACACAGGAATTGCTTTGTTTTCTTTTTCTTGTTCAAATCAAAGAGACTCAAGAGAAAGATTTGTTGGAGCTCACATTGAAGAGTCAATACATCTTGTAATTAGGAAGGAATTGTCAAATAAAACAGTGGTGGAGGAAGAGAGATGGCCCAGCAGTAAGATCACTGGCTGTTCTTGCAAAAGATCCCAGGTCAATTCCCAGCACCCATATGGCAGATAATAACCATCTGTAACTCCTGTTCCACGTTACCCAACACCCTTTTCTGTCCGCTGTGGGCACTGCACAACACGAGTACACTTACATACATACAAGTATAGCACTTATACACATAAAATAAAAATAAATAAAAAATAAAAAAAAGTTGTATAGTCATAAAGAACCTCAATACTCAGCTATTCCAAGAACTCAGACTAAAACCAAACAGCAATGAGTATGCAGAAATTTCAATTGATTTATCAAAATCTCCTAGAAAAATGGTTTATTACTGGGGCTGGATAGATGGCTCAGCAGTTAAGAGCAATTGCTGCTCTTGCAGATCTGAGTTTGAATCCCAGAACCCACATGGTAGCTAACAACTACCCCTAACTTCAGTTCCAGGGGATTTGACACTCACTTCTGGCTTCTGTAGGCACTGAATAACAGGGGTGTACTTACATATATGCAGGCAACACTCATCTACATAAAATAAATAAAAGTTAATTTTTTTTTTTTTTTACAAAAGATCTACCAGGGGGCTTCATCCCTGGATTCGTGCCTTGGGTTTTCATATTACTTGTAGTAATTATGAATAGCCATTTGTGACCCAGGTGAAAGGAGACCCAGGTCTTCAGTTCTGGGCTGGGTGCTTTGCCTACTTCTAAATATTTCGTTGTACTTTGCTGTCTTCCTGCTTAAGATGTGTGTTTGAAAGCAAGGCCTTCCAAAGCTGTGATGGTGGGTGGAAACAGCAACACCTTGTGAGCCCCAGTTCTAATCAGAGCTGTAGACATTCTGGTCTAAGCACCTTGTCACACATGGTGAGATCTGATTTCGTTTGAAGATCAGATCACGCATGGTTCATGGGGAGACCCGCTTTGTTTCTCCTCTCCCATGTGACCCATGCATTCATTTTACTCAGCTTTGAAACATTTGTTCTATTTACATGAATGCATTCAACAGGCAGATTGTTCTTTGCCTGAAAACTCTTCTCATGAATGCAAATAACATTTCTTAATCTCTCACAGCTGGCTCAAGAAGTAGGCTGGATGAATCACCTAGAGGAGATTTAGGAAAGAAGGATAATGAGGAAAGAGACAAACGCAGAAGGTTATGTCTTGAGTAGCTGATTAAGGACTTGACTATGAGAAATATACAGTATGCGAGGTCCTGCTTTACGAAGAAGCCACTAGGCTTTCTCTTGGGCAATGGGAAGACACAGTTAAACCTTTGGAACTTTAAAATGCAGAAAGAATATTATCAGATGATATTTCTATGCCAATTTTGTGGAACACACTTAACTGAAGAAAATCCTCTTGAAACCACAGCTTCTATGTGAAAACAGGTCCTCTGCTGGAGAAAGAATTTTTCTCAAATATATAGGTCAAAGTCTCTTAATTTAGGCCTCCTCCGCTACTTTCTAAAGGTAATTTGGTTGCTCATAAGATCCACCAGCAGCTTTCAATTTTATTTACCATTAAAACCAGTGATTAATGTACAGTGTGTTGTGCTTTCCCTCAGAGAACTGTTAGGAAACTGCCGGAGGTGAAAGGACCCTTGTCAGCAGGCACAGAGGCCAGGCTTGGCCTTGTTGCTGTTTTGCAGAGCTACCTAACACAGTTGCCAGAACTGAGGTCTAGACTTGAACATCCTGCTCCCATGGACTATCCATTCCAAATAGTAAATATTCCCACAGTGAGGGAGGAGACCTACAGCTGTGAATGAGGAAATTGCAATGTTGCTTTTTTTTTATTTTATCAAATGTGGAAGTCAGCCAGCAATTCTGTCTTCCGATTGGCACTGACTCTCCTCTCCTAGTGAGATTTGGATGGGGGCAGAAGCATTGTAATGGAGGGAGGGCATGACTTACATCCTGACTAAGGCGGTTTTGACAGGATGGTAGCAGAGCGAGAAGAGAGGCTGTTTAGGAGGCACAGGTTAGACCCCAAAATCATATTTTTTTTTGAGATATGGTTGTACTGTAGCCTCAGCTGGCCTGGGACTTGCTCCATAGGCCAGGTTGTCCTCCCTTTCATAGAGATCCACCTGCCTCTGCCTCTCAGGTTTTGAGATTAGAGATATATGCAAATTTGAAATTCTGGATTGGAAAAAATGAGTCCATCAGCTCACTCATTCTTTTTTTTCATTCCTTCCACAAATACATACACTTCTCTCCTTGATTCTCATAGCCATAACGATGTACTCTCCGCCTTGTTCCTTCTCTCTATCCTATTTTTCAGGCATACTTTCCTCTTGCCTGAACTGAGCTCTTTTTACCTATCAGAAATGTTATATCCCATTACACCTTCTGTCCCACCCACACCCACACACACTTCCCTCCTATGGCTAATTCTCTTTTTCAGCACTTTTTTGGTTGCTGTGAGCAAAGTCCTGGGCAGAAACAACATAGAGGAAGACAGTCATGTTGGGCTGATTGTTTCAGAGGTGATCTGTCATGGCAAGTATGGAAGGGCAGTGGGGGCTCCATGCGTGGTAGTAGGAGTGAGAGGAGGAAGAGGCTCCTCTCCTCATGACAGAGAGAGAGAGAGAGAGAGAGCGCTCCAAAGTCTTACCCTTGTTCCACCAGCCTGGCCTTGAGAGAGAGAGAGAGAGAGAGAGAGAGAGCGCTCCAAAGTCTTACCCTTGTTCCACCAGCCTGGCCTTGCCCTCCACAGGCTCCACAGCCTTCAAAGTAGCACCACAAACTGAGGAGCAGGCACTCAGAATCCTAGCCTCTGGGGTGACTTTCCAGATTCAAGTCACAACATCCACTTTTCTTTCTTTTCAATGTATAATTTTTAATTATGATTTTGTACATTTCATACAATACACCTTAATCATATTTAGTCCCCCTTTCCCATCTGCCCCTCCCAAAGCCTCTCCACAGGAATTCATGCATTCTGCCATATATGTTAAGGCCTATCAAGTCAAGTTTGCGTCCCCAGACATGCCTGGATGTGAATTCATCTCCTGCAACCTGTTCAGACTATATAGGCCAGTCCCTTAAAGAGGATCAACTCTCCCTCACCTAGAAGTGATCAGCTGCCAATAATTCCTTGGTTAAGGTAGGGGCCCCCTGCCCATTTCCCCAGTTGGTGTTTGTCTGAGTTTGCATGGGGCTTGTAAGTTTGTATGAGGAAGTTCCCAGAAGCCAGGAGGACTCTTCTTATGGCCATGCCTGACTCCTGGCTCTTACATCTTTTCATCCCCTCTTATGGTTCCTGAGCCCTGGGATAACACCCATCTTTCTGATCTCAGCTTAAATCCCAGCTCCTCTAGGAGACTTCTAACTCTAACCAGTGAAGCAGATGCCCCTGGCCGGCCTTCATCTCTACCAGCATCTTTCTTCCTTTATATACCTTATGGCAATGTTAGGGTAATATGCTTAATTCTTTCCCATTTCTAGTTCCGTACCACATACACCAAGAGAGTGACTAGGTCCATCTTGTTCCCTGGAATCTGTAGAATCAGTCACAATGCCTGGCAATGATCAACTGAATGTTTCAGAGGCTGGTATGGTGCATTGCTGTGGAAGAGGCTAATCAATAAAGTTCCTTGGCTGGCTTTCTTTTCTAAGCCTTTTCAGGCATAGGCCCTGGGGGGGGGGGCAACATCCATTTGCTGGAGAAAGTGGGGATCAGGACACTCCTACTTAGGAGCCCTAAGCTCTGTTCATAATAGATCATTGATGTGTACTGAGGAGAATGGGTTGTATTTCTAAGCTTCAATGTGGCCTGTTGGGCTAAGACCCTTGCAGACTTTCCAGTTTGTGCTGGAAATGCTTGAAGGAATGTGGTTCTAGCTACTTTGCTTGTTGCTGTGTCAAAATACCTGACAAAAGCAGCTCAAGGAAGAAGGATTTCCTTTGGTTTATGGCTTGAAGGGATGTAGTGCATCATGGCAGGGGAGGTATTGCAGGAGGAGTTTGAGGCATTTGGTGTCTGCAGTGAAGAAACTGAGATGAATGCTTTGCTTTGTTCCCTTTCCTCTTGTCTCCTCTTCTATTCAGTCCAGGACTCCTCCCCAGAGGGTAATGCTTGCCTAGACTGATAGTTAGTCTGTTCTCCTGAGTTAAATCCCTTGGAAACACCCTCACACACATGCCCAGAACCATGTCTCCTAGGTGGTTCTAAATCCAGTCATGCTAATGATGAAGACTAACCATCATAACTGGTATTGTTATGGTATGGATTTTCTCATCCCAGGTCTGACATCACTCTATCACACTGAGCCTAGGCTAGTTCTATGGGTTTCATCAGCACTCTTCCAGAAGAGTACCCTGCCATGTTCTAGTAGATTCACAGAGTGCCTTGTCTCCTAAAAGTAAATCTATAGAGAAATCTACATGCAGCTGCAGGTTTGATGAGTAGGAAAATGTGACTGGCAGACCGACAGCTCTTTCATGTTCTTTCCTACACAGCTCCTTCAACCTGCCTGGTGGACTTGTGCTCCCATAACCCCTGGTTCTTCTCTGGCCTTCAGGCTGCAGTAGGGATAGACTGTCACACAGTTTAACCTATAGCTGTCAGAGAACATTTTGCACACAGACGTGTGAGGAACTTGGCATTGTTCCTCACTCCCTGCTCCCTACCAAGCCCAAGAATAGATATGCAAATTAGTTCCCAAGACTAGCCTGGGGAATCTCAGGGTTCCTGAGAGGCAGTTATGCAAAGTAAAGTCTGATAATGACTGTTTTGGCTTTGGCTCTTTTGTAGATTACTGGGAATTCAGTAAAAGACCTGTTATTTCATTTCCCATTTGTTTCCAGATACTTTCCAACCACCGTACACAGAGCTAGTGTGAGAGTTGAGATTCATAAGTCTAAGATGAGGTACTGAGTTCTGAAGGTAGGTGCAGGGTGAATTTAATAGCAGGTAGTGCACCTACCCTGGAACAAAGAAAGAGAATGGCTGCTGTGTGAGAGAAGAGCTTATGTTCTCTGAGGCATATCCTCTGGGCTTGTGACTTGTTCCTTTGTACAGCAGCCAACCTGCATGGGCAAAAAAGTGGCGTCTCCGCTCTGCTGCACCCAGGGAAATGAATGTGCAGGATCAAACTTCGAGTGAATGCCTCTTCCCCAGGGATGTCTGAAAACTCCTGCAATGTTCCAGAGGAACAGAAAGAGCTGATTTTTAAAAGCTGACTATGTTTTTTAAAGTTCCTTTTTTCATGCAGATTTAATCGCATTTCCCAATTGGTCATTTCTCCCATCAGAGAAAATTGGTTTTCTGTTGGAACAGGAAAGCTGGTGGGAGCTGCGCATCACAGAAACGAAGACACCGCTCAGGTCCGAGCATCTGTGAAAGCAATTCCCAGGCTATTTATAAAACATCTCAAATTAGTTTTATATCAGAGTCATAATTTCTATAAAACGCATCCCTACTGGGTAGTGACTAATAAGCCTGAGGACATGTGATAATGTACACTGTTTAAATAACTGTGTAAACAGGTGTTCCATGAGTTCTCCACCGCGCTTTTCCACTGGCATATTAACATAGTTGTTGATCATTAGCATAGTCTCTGGGTACTGCAGTGAGATATGTGAATCTCAGATGATAATTAGGGATATTGGGATGGTGAAAAGAAACCCAGAAGGTTTAGTGTTGCCTGAAACATACATCTATACAGTAGGAGTTGAATAAATGTTAAACACTGTTATAATTAATACTATTTCTGATTTCATTATTGAGGCCACTGGCTTCACAACTGTCAGGGTCTCTTTCTTCTCATGGTGGGGTATGTTCTAGAAAAAGAAATTCTTGGACTGTCATAGGCTGGGAAGCTCCTTTTTCCTTTCTGCCTTCTCTGGATATGGCTTGAGAGGAACTATATTGTTGTGTTTGTTTTATTGTTCCAAGTGAAAATGCATAATAATATCAAGACTAATTGAGAATAATTTTATAAACTCAACAGACCTACACAGATTGGCATACTTTTTTTTATGTGTATGAGTTTACTGTCTGCATGTACTTTGGTGCACCCATGTTGTGCAATGCCGCGGAGGTCAGAAGAGGGTGTTGGATTCCCCTGGAACTGGAGTTAAAGATGGTTCTTAGCCTCCAAATGGGTGCTGGGGATTGAACCCAGGTCCTCTGCAAGAGCAGTCAGCGCTCTTAATGGCTGAGCCATCTCTCTAGCCCCAGATTGGCATACTTTTGATTACTTGAGTTAACCTTTAGTATGCTTTAAATTCATGTTGAGATTTGGCTATTTTATCTTTCACTCTGTACTATTATCAGCCAGATGAGTTGAGAGTAAAATTAGTCTGCCTTTCTTGATAATAGTTTATTAAACTAGTTTACCAGTAACAACAAACAGCCAATCATATTCTAATTAAGACAATTTGTTGATACATATTTTATATGCTTAAAGGGTATTGGTTGACTGTGATGAGCTAAATATATATGGTAAAGAATTAGGTATTTTTTTAACTTTTTTATTTTTATTTATTTCTGTATGTGTATGAATGTACTGTCTGCATGTAAGTCTGTGCACCTGTGTCGTGCACTGCCGCTGAGGTCAGAAGAGGGTGTCAGATTCCCTTGGAACTGGAGTTCTCCTGGAATTGGAGTTTCAGACAGTTCTCAACTGCCATGTGGGTGCTGGGGATCAAACCCGGGTCCTCTGTAAGAGCAGTCGGTGCTCTTAAACGCTTGGCCATCTCTCCAACCCCAAGAATTAGGTATTTTTTAAAAAGCACTTTGCATTTCTTTATGATTGATTTTCTTTTTCCTTCCCTTAGTAGGTGTAAATGAGTCCAAAGCATCATTATTATTGGTCAACAATTTTAGAATTTATAGTTCAGTATTCTTAAAATTTCGTAGAAATTTTCTTTTAAAGTAACTGTGAGACCTGGTTTTCTTTGGGATGTCTCTGGAGGACTGAAGCAGTCTATGTTTCATGTCCAAGTGTACAATCAATGACAGGCTTTTCACTTCCAAAAGTATTCTGTGTAAGATCCTGTTGTCATAGAACAAACAAGGAAAAACCAAGCTTATACTGAACTCAAAGTTCCATCTCTACTGACTAGCTTTCATGTACTAGAAGGTGCTAAACACTACCAGAAGAGATGACTAACCACCAACCTTGCCCAGTTGTAAACCTTGCAAGCTATAATAATAATTGGCCTGGTGAGATATGACCACTGGTGCAATGGTGGCACAAATGTTATGGGAGTAGCCAAACACATTTTGTTGTTGTCTCTCTGTAGCCCCAGCTGGCCTGGGAACTCACTATGTAGATGGGTTGACCTTGAACACACAGAGATCCACCTGCCTCTGTCTCTCAAGTGCTGGGATTAAAGGTGTGTGCCACCGCCACCTGGCATCAACCACCTTTTGATTGGATTTAAGGCCACTTCACAAGATGAAGTGTATACCTGACACATTATCAGGGCCAAGAACCTGGCTGTTTGGGTCATAGTTATAGGAGAGAACCTGCTACTGTCATTCTGTTAAATAGGCAGAGTATTAAACTGACTCCTAATAAGTTATTGTTATGCCCATAGATTACTCAATCTCTCCACTTTCAGTAGAGGAGCTATTTCTTTCAGCAGAACGTAATTAAAGCAGAGACCCACAACTGGTCAACATGCAGAGGATAAGACTGTGGAGAGCTCAGCCCTAAATGGGACACCTATATCATACTTTCTCCTCTCAAGGCTCAAGGATCATTGTAGAAAAGCAGGCAGAAAGATTGTAAGAACCAGAGGTGGTAGATGAATGGAAGGAAACTGTGTCTGGGCACCATATGTAGTTGTACATATGAACTGACGGCATACAAGCCAAAGCCAGACAAAAACTCAGCATGGATGGGGGGAGTGGACATGAAGCCACAGTCCTATCTGAGTAACTGTTGGCAATTAATAGCTGCTGAGAAAGGGAGAGTCAGTTTTCTTTAATAGTATGATGCTAGGTAAGTTGACTAAACTCCATAGCTTGGTCATACATTGGGACAACACAAATTATAGTGAATAGGCCTCAAAAAAAGAAAAGTATCAGAGACATTGAGTCAGGAGGAAAGTTAATGGATAAGAGGACATGGGGGATGGGAGCTGAATACGATTAAAATACATTGCATGAAATTCTCAAAGGATATTTTGAGTTTTTCCATTCCAGTTTGTAACCGCTTTATCTTCTTTCTTTGTCTTACTGTACTAGCTAAGACTTCAAGTACTATATTGAACAGGAATAGGAAGAGTGGACATCCTTGTCTTGTTTTTGACATTAATCCTAGCATAGAAGTGGGGAAGCAGGTAAGAAACCCCAACTCTACTTGAGAACAATTGGCCACAATGGCTACTGGGAAGTGCGGAGTTTCAGTCTCATGTAAGTACGAGACTTATTAGTTTGACCAGGCTCAAGCGGATGAACCCACAGTGAAGGACATCTGAGACACAAACCTAAATCTATAGTCTTAATATGTACATGTATTACTATATGAATTAGTGTGGGGTTTAGTAGAAGGGTACAGAGATATGAGAGGCAATCTAAATATGATCAAAATATATCATACAACATTCACTAAATTCAATAAAATTTAATTACAATTATTTTTTTAAAGTATTTTTCTCTATATAATAAATTCTGTGGGCACTATACTACCCTGAGATGGATAGGTCAAACTCTAGGCCAGTATTAACAACAGTAAGTACACATAATTCTGTGTAAGCTAATAAAATAACTACTGTTGTATATATTGTATATATTGTTGTAAAATATATATATATTTTATATATATTATTATAAAACAACTACTGTTGTAGTTATTTTATTAGCTTACAACAGTAGTTATTTTATTAGCTTACACAGAATTATGTTTCATTATGGCAATTTTTTCAAACATTTTTTGTTGTTTCTCTCCTTCTTCCACATTCCCCCTATTCCTTTGTGACTTCCCACCCCCAGCAGCATCCTTTCTTAATACCTCTTGTTATTTTATTATGGTCTCCTATGCATTTTCATAGTCTATATGGATCAGCGAGTAAATTCACTTGGCACGTATGTCTGACAATTTGAGTTCAGACCCAGAAATCAAGGTGGGAGGAGAGATCCGACTCCTAAGGTGGTACTTATGAAGTCATAAGAAGAAAACTAGTCAAACCTGGGACACAAATAATGAGCAGTCTTAATTTCAGTAAGGAACCTGAAGGATAGCCCAGTTTGTCTGCTTTGGGAGATGTGAGTTGTGCTATAGTACATAACTTTTGTGTCTACTCATGTATCTTGAGTCTTGCAGTATCCAGGTTGGTATAGTAGGAAAGAGAGTCATTAAAGGTTTCTGAGCAGATGCTTAAGAGATAGAAACCTGGGGCTGGAGAGATGGCCTAGCGGTTAAGAGCGCCGACCGCTCTTACAGAGGACCCGGGTTTGATCCCCAGCACACACATGGCGGCCGAGAGCCGTCTGAAACTCCAGTTCCAGGAGAACTCCAGTTCCAGAGGAATCCGAGACCCTCTTCTGACCTCCGCGGCATTGCACAACACGGGTGCACAGACTTGCATGCAGACAGTACATTCATACACATACAGAAATAAATAAAGAAAAAAAAAAAGAGATAGAAACCTGATAGAAGAAAGTTAGCATGGAAGCATTATATACAAAATGGTGGAGTGGTAAGCTACAGCAACAAGAACGCTGATAATGGAGGCCTAAGTTCTCAAGAAGCCTCTTTGGAACAGTGAGCAAATGAATAAGATAATATACCCTTCAATGAAATAATCTTTCTAAAGGGATTTGGAGAGAAAGATAATGGTTACAAAAGCAATAATAAGGAAAATGAGTAGAAAAAAGACTGGAATATGAAGCTGAGACAATTTGTTAATTCTCTGGTTATGTAACTTCAGTGACTTTAAAATGATCTCATTGCTAAAGATAGCCTTTGAAATGAATTTAATCAAGGTCTAAATATGTTTTCCTTTTCCTATGGGATAACAGGGATACCTAATTACACACAAGGGCATATTTGAAACATTCTGGCATGTACAATTTAAAGTGATTAGGGTTGTTTTAATTTGAAATCAAGTTAGATTTTATGTCATATGACATATACATTTATATTTCAAGAAAATTAAAATTTGAATTTATTTTAATTTTTGTGTATAAATATTTTTCCTGCATGTATATAAGTATACCACATGTGTACAGTTCATGTGAAGCCAGAGGAAGGTGTCAGATGTCCTGGAACTGGAGTTACAGATGGTTTTTGGCTGCCAAGCAGGTGCTGGGAACTGAACCTAGGTCTTCTCCAAGGGCAGTCAGGTTCTTGACTGCTGAGTAATTTTTCCACGTCTTCTAGAAAAATTAAAAACAAACAAACAAGCATAAGTTTAAGCCCATATATAACTATTAATGTTTCATTTAATACACTCAGGAGACAATTTGATCTTTTGAGCTAAACATCATGGAAATACACAATGAGACTCTTTCAAAACTCATGTTTTTTGATAGAGACCCACAGGTCAATATGCTTTTGTGACCATGCAGAACATATTTCTCACATCTTATCATTACAAAGTTGTTTGTTATGGTTGTGGAATGCAAAATGTCAGGAAGATAAAGCTGAACTAACTCTACCTTTTTTATGGCAGGCTGCCAGATAGCTCTCTGCTTTACCATGGTAACAGGGATCTAAATACCATCATACTATAACATATGAAAATTGTAAAACTGGGGCTGGAGAGATAGCTCAGAGGTTAAGAGCACTGGCTGCTCTTGCAGAGGACTCAGGTTCAATTCCCAGCACCCACTTGGCAGCTAAGAACTGTCTTTAACACCAGTTCCAGGGGAATCTGATGCCCTCTTCTGACCTCCATGGCATTGCAGGACATGGGTGCACCAACCTACATGCAGACAGTACACTCATACACATAAAAAAATAATAAAATAAAAAAATAATAAAATTAAATTAAAAAAGAAAATTGTAAAACTTAATTTTTTTTTAATCTTTTTGAGACGGGGTCTCCCTGTAGCTCTGGCTGCTCTGGGACTCACTCTGTAGACCAGGCTGGCCTTGAACTCACAGAGAGCCACCTGCCTCTGCCTCAATTAAAAAAAAAATTTTTTTTTTTGGTCTTTTAGAGACAGGGTCCCCTTAGCCCCAGGTGTCCTGGAGCTCACTATGTAGACCAGGGTGGCCTTGAACTCACAGAGATCCACCTGCCTCTGCCTCCCGAGTGCTGGGAAGAATATGGTCTTTTAACTTTACATGCTTAGAACTAAATAGCAGAGAAATCTGGAAACTAGAACCAGAGAAAATGTATTGAAGAGAAATGAAGAAATGAACACTTCTAAGTGGTTTATATAAACATCACAAATTTTCTGTTGAAGCTGGGCATGAAAGTATAGGCTTTTAATCCCAGCACTCAGAAGGCAAAGGCAGGCAGATCTCTGTGAGATTGAGGCTAGCCTGGTAGACATCTTGAGTTCCAGGCCTGCTGTGGCTACAGGGAGATCCTGCCTCAAAAAAATTCCTGTTGACATCACAAAGATTATCTATATATGGAGGAAGAAGCTTGGGGGTAAGCTGTCTCCAATGGATTTCTATTGTACAACAATGAGTAGATTCTGTTTTATGTATCTGGTGTGTGAAGTAACACAAAGACAGAAAACCAGGTGATGTATGTTCTCCCTCGGGTTTGTGGATTGTCGCACCAAACCCCTTACTTGAGTATATATCCTCATATAACACCAGGATCCAAGAAACTGAAAAAGATACATGGGGGTAAAGGAAAAGAAAAATCCTGAAACACGGGGACAGTAAGGAACAGATGTTACTAGGTGGGGAGGGTGGGGAGATGGGGGTGCTGGGGTTGGGGAGGCAGGAGGGGGGTGGTAAGGGAAGAAGAAAGAACAGAGATGATTGGAACTTGAGAGGCTAGGAAACCCAGCAATGCGATGCCCCTGAGACCCCATGAGAAATTCACATGCACTGTATGAACATTAAGTGCAGGGGTTGTGCAACCTGGTACCTGTGTGGCAGAGACCTGTGTGGCAGAGACCACAAGACAGAGGATACCTCCCTTTGAACAGCTGGGGAGAGCAATCTAAATGATCCCAAAACAAAGCAGGCTATCTCCAAAGATCTTGATTATCTTCCAGAAATAGAGGAGGAGGCCCTACTGTTCAGAGCAGGACATGCTTCAGGGATGGGATTTAGATTAATGGAACAGGAACTGACCTGCAACTTTTCTATCTGAAGTTAAGTGCTCATAATGCTAGACTATGTACACACTGCTACAAGAGAGAGTCAATCAGTGGTATAGCCTAGCGCCAAAGTCTAACAACCGTGATGAGCTGCCCAGCAAACTACCTCTATTGGTGCATTAGAGGCACTGTTGTATGTATGGGGGATGGTCAATAACTATGTAATTGGACTTGGAACCCTCTCAACGGGAGACAACCCATGAGAGCCACTGTAAACTCAGCCAAATGCACAGGGCTGGAAAGGGCATAGAGCCTAGAGAAAAGCCTATCGGGATCATATCTCTAGACAAATGAAATTTCTTACTAACTATGGAATCTTGTATTTACAGACAAGCATATTGTGTGCCACTCATCAAAAAAAAAAAAAAAAACACTCTATGCAAAAAGTGGAGGCTTCTGCAGACTACAACAACTGGCCAGACACAGAACATATACATCTGAAAAATCCCCATTCCTGAGACACATCTATAATTGAACCTCTACACACAGAATGAGGGGCAGAGAGAAAATGAGCACACCCCCTCAATTCTCACCATTAATGCTTCCATACACAATAGAGTGTGAGGCAAATGGAAGGCCACAACTAGTCAACCTCCAAAGAATGGGAGTGTGTATCACTGGTTGGGGTCCCTATAGTAAATTTCACCCACTAATCGCTCAGGGACCATTGTAGAAGAGGGGTAGAAAGATGGTAAGAACCTGGGCTGGTGCATAAATGTAGAGGGGCAATCGACTGTGAGCTTTCACATGTAAACCTGTGGCAATGGAGGCATCAGACACAGGAACCGTGCAAACTGGGACAAGGTCTCAAAGCGAAGTAAGAGAAATGGGTGGGGGACTGACCCTGGACTGAAAACCATAAGAGGCTGAGTACTGCTGGGTGAGGAAGAGTATTCCTAGATGTGCTGACTGGACTCCAGCTGACCGATTTGCACAGAAGGACATCTGGGTTTGGGAGTTTGACTAGATAAGGCTTAGTTTGGATGTTGTGATGCATGAGTTTCGATGGGGGGGTTGGGACATGGAGGGGATTGGGTTTGTTGGGAACCATTGTATGAGATGTACAGATGCTCAAAAAATTAGATTTGGACTTAAAAAAAATAGATTTAAATTTAAATTTTAATAACTAAATTTTTTAACGAAAGTGAAAGTTAAAAACATTAATTGGGGCATACCTTCCATAGTACTGGATTAAGAATTTCCTCTCTAACATATCAATAGTAAAGGTAGTGGCCAAACAAACTTTTTTTCAGAGATCCAAAAAGCAACTAAGGGTGTATAGCAACCTGAGAAATATTACAGAAAAACTGCAGAAGGCTGTTGACAATAGGTTGTAGCCTTGCAACTCACTCACTCCCAAAAAGACTTGAAAGCTTGCCACCTCGTAACCAAGGCCAGGAAAGCCTTACATCATCTGCAAGGGGAACCACAAGTAACCATAAAGATGATCAGAACCAACACACCTAATGCATACAATTAGTACAATAAGTGAACCCATTACGAGATGCTAGCAATAAACAACCTGAAAAATGAAATAATAAAAATTCCAAACACATTAGCATCAAAAAAGGCAGTTGTTAGGAATACATATTTAAAAATCAGTGCAAAATTTATATACTAAACATAATAAAATCTTGTGGAAGAAAAGTAAAGGATGAGTAATTAGTAATATATTTCATATTGGAATTAGAATGCTTAATATCATTTGATCTATCGAGTCTTTGCACATATATTTTTAGAATATAGTGCTGGAACAAAGAGCTATCTTCTTGTTGGATAAATAATAAATTTGCATTGCCATCTCACAATGTACAAAATAAAATATAGCAAAGCTTAAAAAGGTATTAGTGATAAATGTTATTTATAAAGCTATTAGAAGGAAACATAGGAACAATTTATTTTTAATTCAGATTGACAATCATATTTTAGGCATGACATAAGCACAATAAGAAAAGAAAGATGAGGTGAGTCCAATCCTTGAAATTAACAGTTGGAATTAGTAATTTGATAATGTGGACAGAGAATTCAATTAAAAAGAAATATTTCACAGACATTTCTCCAACAAGAATTATAACTTACAAGCTCAATACCATTCTTATTAGGGAATCACATACTACAGAATGACCATAGCCAATAGATCCATATTGAGATGTGTGGAGAGAAGATGAAGAAATTGGAAACTTCATCCATTGCTAGGGAATTTCAGTTGGTGGTGCCACTTTGAAAAGTAGTTGACAGTTCTCTACACTGTTAAGTATAGCATTACCACATGACGCAGTGGTTCTATTCCTAGGCATTTGCCCACAAGCACAGATGCTTACACATGGAAATGTATAGGATAATTAATCCTAATTGTCAAAAAGCAGAAACAGTCTTTACATCTATTAGCTGATGATGTGGTGTATACATACTTGCAATAGAATAATATTTATAAGCGTAATGAAATATTTATTTTACAGTATGCATGAACATTGAAAACATTATACAGAGAGAGAAACCAGTCACAAAAGACCATGTGTTATATGACTTCATTTGTTTAAAATGTGCAGAAGAAAGAAGAATAGTAAGGCTAGGTAGAATGCTGGGAACTGGGGAGGATAGAAGGTGACTGCTAATGTGCATGCAGTTTCTCCAAGATGATGCAAATGTTCTAAAATGCCATCTCCATGGCTGCACAACTGTGAGCATATTAAAACTCACTGAGCCACAGGTTTCTTTAGCCATCTCAGATAATGAGGCATCAACCTCAGGGATAGAACAGGGGGACAGGAACCCCTGATGGCACCAAAGGAAAAGTAGACTGTCTTCCCTGCATGATAACAGCACATAAGTTGAAGTTGAGTGTCAGGAGTAAAACGAGTGCTATCCATGCCGATGCCCCCACAGGAACACGGGCATCAGAGAGAAGGTTCAGGCAGACCTCTACCTGGGCGAAATTTATAATATGTGAATCATGTCTCAATTATTCTTTGTAAGTATGTCGAACTTTTGGTTTTCAAAGGCGTCTCTTGTTTCCTGTTCTTGGGGCGTTGCTGCCTGAGAACAGAGGATGGGACAGAACAAGAGTGTAGATGAAGAAAGGGATAGATGGTGGGTTAGAGTGGGGAGAGCCAGGGTTCTGGATTCTCATGTCATGGGGCTACAAATCACAAATGAGTTCCTCCTGTGATTATTTTCCAACATCTCATATTGTCTTCTTTCCTACATCATGACTACATAAAACATCCAGTCACCTTTGCACATTTTAATGTATTTCAGGTCATTTTAGAGCTTAAATTTCATGCACACAAGTCAAAGTTCTCTCATCCTATTACTAAAGCTTTAAGTCCTCTTTGTCATTATTTGTATAAATCTCTGTCTCTGTATGTCTGTCTCTTTGTATGTCTCTCTTTATATGTCTCTCTGTCTCCCTCCCCCTATCTCTGTTGTGTTCCATATGGAGGCAGTGAAGAAGCTAGTTACAATCTGGCTTTGAGCTATTTCCAATCCCACCTCTTTCTTTGAAGGACTGTTTCTTTGATGTTAGTGCAGGGGAAGCAAAGAGGTAATAAAGCTGAATGATGCCCTTGCTAACTGCAGGAAGTCAGTGCAGAGTGAACAATGCTAATTTAGCTTTGGGTTGGCCTGGGTCTTCTGGTTCTTTCTAATGTTGGTGGTCTTTGTTCACATTTTTATTTCATTTTTGTTTTTCTTTTTTGAAACATGGTCTACCTGTAACCCCAGCTGGCCTGAAATTTGGTATGGAGACCAGGCTAGCTTCAATATCACAGAGATCCACCTGCCTCTGCCTCCCATTTGCTGGGATTAAAGGAATGTGAGAAGAGGCCATGCCTGAACTTTGCTCACATTTTTGGTAATCCCATTTTTCTTAAATAGTGATAACACTGTCATCTTGACCCTGCCTGTCAAGGAGCAGAAGCTAGGCAAGTTTTCCTTCATGAAGATGAATTCTTATTTATCCTTGGATTCTGTCAGTGGGCTTGGAGCCTGTCTATCAGGCAGCACTGGAGAAATTTCTCCTTACATATTATATATTCTTGTAGGTCTATAAGAACTGACAAAGATCTTTTCTAGCTCTCTTACCACCAGTGTCCTGGGGACTGCAGTAAAGAATGTTCTAGTACTTTTCTTTCAGCTTACTCTTGCACATTGCCTTCAAACCCACCTTGATGAGAAATTTCTAATCATTTTCCTGTGTCTACATGTTCCCAGTTTCAAGGCACCAACATCAAGTTCTTACAAGGCTTTTCTCACCTGGCTTTGCCTGGGGAACAATAGCAGGACTTGCCATTTATCTGGCAGTATAAATTTCCAATCAAGGGGTGATATCCGGGTCTCCTTTCTTCAACCCCAAGCCTTCGCTCCCTTCCTATGGTAGAATACTATTCTCTCCGAATGACTTTCCTCCTTGCTTTGACAAAATTCCTGACAGGAGCACCTCAAGCAAGGAGGGATTTATTTTGCTTCCAACTCTCAGAGGACACATTCCACCCTGGTGGAGAAAGCATGACAAAGTGGCATTAGGGGTGCACTACTGAGGCTTGTTCACATCATTGGCCAGGAAGCAGTATCCAATTTGAAGCAGCTATCATCTGCTTCTGCTGGCTAGGCCCTCAGCCAAAGGTTCCAGAACCTTCCCACAAAGCTACCAGCTTGGCACCAGGTAGAGCCTATTGGGGGCTTTTCAGATTCAAATCATAACACTCCCTGTCAGGATATCCCTGCCACCTTTTGTAGTCTGGGGTGGTTTTCAAGGGGTGTGGTTAATGGTAACAGTATTATTTTGCTGCCAAATAGTAAGTCCAGTCAGGAGAACAGGGTTGTCAGCACCATATTTTTATACTTAATAGTACTTTCTTTTATCCTTTAGGGAGTAACCATATCTAGGAACTAGGAAAATTCTCACCAAGAAGCTTGTTCTGTGGCACTTTTTCTACTTACAGTATTTTGGCATTTGTCCACTATGCCATCTTCTACAGGAAAGCCATCCCCTCATATATCAGGAACTACTACATACTTTCACCAGTTCTCCTTAAAAGAAGTAGGAAGGGGCAGGTAATAGGCCAGTACATAGTTCTTATAGTATTAGTGGTTTTAGTGAGAATTTTGGTAGGGGAAAAAAGGTTTAAATTGCTAGAGTAAAAAAGTTACAAGGGTTATCTCTGACTTCATTTATCTGTTTTTGTCCCAGATGAACATTCAGGACTCACTTTGTTGCATTGGATGAGAAATCTTTTTTTCCATGTTGTTTTCCAAACTATTCTGAAATTAAAAAATTGAAAAAAATACATGTATGAGGGTTTTTTACCTTCATGTATGTAAGTGCACTCATGTTATTCAAAGCCCATAGAGGCCAGAAGAGTTGTTAGATGCCTTGGAACTGGAGTTAGCTGGTTGGAACTGGAGTTCAGTGGTTTTAGCTGTTATGTGGGTGCTAAGAACCAAATCCAGGTCTTCTGCAGGAGCAGCCAGTGCTCTTAAGTTCTCTTCAGCCCTTCATTCTGAGATTTTTTTGAGGTCCTGCGTATTATAGTTCTTTGGAGTTCTTACGATGCTGAGCACATAACAGGTACTTGCATTTTTTTCTGTCTTTTTTTTTTTTTTTTCTTATTTGGGAACTACACATACATACATTATCAATTCCTTTCTGTATTTCAGAACAACTTATTTTAATATTGAAAGAAAAAAAATTAATTCTTCAGGATGTCAAAATACTGATATTAGAGGATAGCAAAGGAATTAGTCTTTCTTTGTAGTTGAAAATAAAGCATCTATGAACAATGGCCTTAGTCTTGTGTTCAAGCTTTCCCATGCTCATTATGAACTTGATCTTGGTTTGTGTGGATAAGGTTAAACAGATTAGCTACTTGTGTGGGAAAATACAGGAAGAAAGAAATTTCCTTTACCCCATACTTTTGAGTTGCAACATGAACTATGAGTAATGCAGTTGGACAGGAGGAGGATGAAAAATCATTGAGTCACTGCAACTAATTTAATTATAAATAGAGGTTTTATGAGTAGTGTTAATGTGTGCTACCTCAGCGAACCTGACAATAAAGGTTTCACCAGCTACAATGACATCTGGAACCAAATCACATGTAGGAATTATGCAGCCGCAATGAAAGCCACTTAATTAGCATTGCAAATAGTGTTCCAGCATTTATGAGATGTCTCCAAATTTGCATACAGATACATAATTACATAATTTGCAGCTGTTGTGTTTGTTCCATAAGACCTTGCCACTTTATTAGTAGAATATGTAAATCAGGAATTAATTCTCTTTATCTTTTTCGTTCTCAGTCTTCCAAAGAAGTGTGGTGAATTATGGCAAATTATTACAAGTTTTTTAAATCTGGACTTTATTTCCTTGACTTAGAGTGGCTTTAGACAAAAAAAAAGCAACAAAAAAACAAACAAACAAAACCCCCCAAAAAACCAAAGCCAAAAATCTCCATAATGCATAAAACATAAAACACTTACCTTTTGACTTACTTAAAAATGAATGATTTGTGAATACTGTTTATTAATAAATGAATAAATGAATATAATTTTGTAAAACTTTGGCTATACTATTAATCACTCAAATCTTTTACTTGTTATGTCATCCCAGAAATATGAGCTATTTATGCCCTGCTGATTTAAAGAGGCTAATTATCTACTGACTCTTATTTGTATCTTTCACAAAGTTGTAGTTATCTTGTATTTTAAATTAATACAGTCCACTGGCATGGAATAATTTAATTAAAATTAAAATGGAGTAGTAGTTAGCAAAAATTTTAAACAGATAGCTGAGAAGATTTGGCAGTTAAATATAGAATACGAAAGAGATAAGATCTATTGAATGTATTGTCTGTCCTTTCAAAGGAAATGGCAGTTGAACTAACTTAATAAATGTTATTAGTACAGTTTCATGCAGTAGGAATATGGCATTTTTATATCTCAGATCTAGAAATGATCACAAATTTATCATAGGCTTGTGATTTATTATCAGATAATCAAAATGTACAACTGAATATGCTGTGAGGGATTTATATGGTAGAAGCTTAAGTGTGGTAAGTAGAAGATAGATCAAAAAATCTAAGGCATCTCTTGATAAATAGGGAGGTTAAATTAATTTAGGATATAAGATCAGTCAAAGAAATAAATATCAGAGCCTCTGAGGAAAAATTGGTAAAATATGAAATAAAAATGTAGACTCCACTGTTCATTTATCCATATATCTATTTAACATTTATTGAAATAGGATCCAGGGGAGCTGGAGAGTTGGCTCTTTGGTTAAGTGTTGGTTTCCTCAGCAGTGAGGTTCCTGCCTCCCTGGTCACCTGCCTTGAACCCTACATATGGCGGCTGGTCCCTGAAGCAACAGGAAATCCAAAGGGATCAAAGAAAGGATCTGGAAGCAGTGTCAGTGAGCAAACTCATTTATTGCAGGGGTCTTAAACAATTATATAGTAGTTTTGGCAGGCTCTTTGATAGGAGATAGGTGGGACAGACTTGAAGCCTATGTGCATTCTGCAAAGGCTAAGTCTTTTTTTTTTTTTTTTTTTTTTTTTGGTCTTTTTGAGACAAGGTTTCTCTTTAGTCCCAGCTGGCCTGGAACTTTGCTATGTTGAACAGGTTGGTCTTGAACTCACAGGGATCTGCCTGTCTCTTCCTCTGCCTCCCGAGTGCTAGGATTAAAGGGATGTACCATCACACCTGGCCGAAGCTAAGTTTTATGACAGGAGTACCATAGCCTCTGAAAATAAGTTTATGGCTTGTGTCATTTGCCTCCTGAGGACAGGACAGACATACCTCAGGAGAGATAAGCTTAGGAATGCTACAATTCAAGCTACACTGGGGGCGGGTGTGTGTGTGTGTGGCTGCTGGTGCCTAATGTCCAATATGATGAGTGGGAGTGGTTCCCATCTCCTGACCTTCTAGGATTTTGGGATAAGGAGCAAGCTTTTTTATACTCAGCCATAATAGATTTATCTGGCCCCACAGTTAAGAATACTTACTGGTCTTTTAGAGGACCTAGGTTTGATTCCCAGCTCCCACATGGAGGCTAACAATAGTCCATAATTCTAGTTCCAGGGGATCTGACACCCTCTTCTGGCTTCTGCTAGCATTGCATACATGGGACACACACATATATATGCAGGCAAAACACTCATACACCATAGGAAACAGGTATTATCAAGGGTGAAATGGGAAAAATGGGGTGTTTTAACTGGAAGAAGGAGGGTTAGAGAGAGAGAGAAGAGAGATAAATAATGCCTAGCTGGTGTAAAAAGCAAACAAACAAACAAAAAACCCCAAGAAACAGAGGGAAATGTATTAGCTCAAAACCTACCAAAAATTATACATACAATATTTCTACATGAGTTCATATTTATAGCTGAAGGCTATATAACAAGAAATATTGCCAGACAGGAGAAACCTCCCTCTGAGTTGTTGGCCAGGGTAATCTAAGAGATTTCCAAAATTACAAAGACTATTGCCACAGCTGGTGATTGCCTCCCAGCACTTGAAGGTAAGACCCTATTGCTGAAGACACACTTTGGACACAGGTCTTGGAACAATGGAGCTGGACCTGACCTGGAAAGCCCCATTTTGAAGGCTAGCACTCATAATTTTGGAGAACACTATGCAAGCTTTTAAGGGAGAATATCAATTAGGTCTATTCTCAGCTTTAAAGCCTAATAACCACAACAGTGACTGGCACCACAAACTATGTTAGGGTAGTAGTGGCACTTTTATCTTGGGGTAATCAACAGCTACCTAATTGGACTTAAAGCCTACTCAGTGGAAGGGTACTCATGTGCGGTTCTGTAAACATAGCAAAATATACAGGTTGGAGAGATCATAGATCTCAGAGAAAATTCCACCGCTGTCATCCTCCCAGACAAAGGTAATTTTTTTTTGAGACAGGGTCTCCTTATAGCCCCAGCTGGCCTGGAACCCACTCTGTAGACCAAGCTGTCCTTGAACTCACAGAGATCCACCTGCTTCTGCCTCCTGAGTGCTAGGATTAAAGGTGTGAACCACCATGCCCAGCTTAAAGATGGTTCTTAGCCGCCATGTAGGTATTGGGAATCGAAACTGGGTCCTCTGCAAGAGCAGTCATGCTCTGTTGGTTAATCTCTCTTTTGTGCTGAGCAGAACCTAGTGGCTCTGCTTGTGGGGAGGGGCCACAGTACCTCACAGAGACCAGCTGGCTGCTTCCTGCAGCCAGCCCAAGTGATATTCTCAACTTAGGCTCTTGGCCTGGACCCATGGGACACATGTTTTACTCTTGGCCATCACTTCCCACTTGCCCAGAGCCAGGACAGGAATTTTACCCACAACACCAGCTACCCAGGTTGGTGATGCGCAAAGGGGTCTCTTTCCAACCAAGCTGGCCACCCGAACGAAATGCAGGCTTACCTTAGCCTGTACGAGTGCAATAACTAATAAAAATATCGGCTGGGAACTCTGTAACAATGTTAATTTGGAATACAATTTATTCATTGTTACAGCCTGCTTTTATAAAATAAATGACGTCACCTCCCAGAGCGAATCATAGGTCCCCCAATTCTGTGCTATTGCACACCTTGCTCCACCCAGCATCATGTACTTAGCCCATACTGCCTATTCCCTCCTTGGGGTGGAACCAGGCTCTTGGCCATGCGGCCCCCTCAGGCATGCCAGCTAGTTTGCTGTTAGCCGCTCAGGTTCCATACCAAAGAGATGGAGGGCTCTTTGGCGAAGCTGTCTAATCATGGCTGCAACCGCCTCTGGGGGCCGCAGGGGGTTATCTTGTGAATTCTATGATATGCAAGGTGCAACCACTCCGGAGGCCCAAGAGACTGGCAAATGGCCCTTACTGGGCAATTTCCTGGGGTGAGAACTATTAACCAAGGGAAGGGAGGGGTCAAACCTGACCACAAAAGCCTGTTGCAGAGTGGAATTTATCTTTTTAAACAAACCAAGCCTCCCTGTTTACCTGGTGCCAGGAGGAAGTCTCCGTGGGACCCTTAGGCAGTCATAAAAAGGACGCATTTCCTTTGAAGACATATGCAGCAATGGGTGGACCCAATTAATGGCCCCCAATGCCTTTTGAAGCTGATTTAAAGACACCTTTTCTGGAAGCTTGATAACCCATGTCTGAGGCCTTATTAGTCTGGTCTCCAGGACTTAACCTAGAAATTTATATGGGGGGGGGCAAGCTGGACCTTTTCTTGGGATACACTTAAGTGAATGGCCTCAAGGGCTGTTAACACCTGTGGGAGCAAAGCATCCAAGGCTGCTTTATCATAGTGAGCCAGTAAAATGTCATCCATATAATGGATGATGTTCAACCCTGGGACCTTAAAAAACTCCCTCAATGCATGACCAACAAATATTTGACATATTGTCGGACTGTTTTTCATACCTTGAGGCAGCACCTTTCATTGATATCTTCCTGTGAGGGAGGACTGGTTCCTATGAGGGGGAGGACTGGTTCCTACGAGGAACAGTAAAAGCAAAACGAGGCCTATCCTCAGGGTGCAAGGGAATAGAAAAGAAATAGTCTTTAATATCAAGAATAGCAATGTGTTTGTCCACATATAGCTGACAACCAAGGCAGCCTGGGCTGGGTTGTGCCCATCTTTTTCATCAAGGAGTTGATGGCCCTAAGATCCTGGAGCATGCAGAACTTCCCCTGCTGTTTCTTTTGAATGACAAAAACAGGGGTATTCCAAGGGCTTGTGGATGGCTGGATATGGTCTGCCTTTAATTGCTCAGCAACCAAGGATTCCAAAGCAGCAAGTTTTGGTGCTGGAAGTGGCCACTGTTCTGCCCAGACGGGGATCGAAGACACCCACTCAAGTTTGATAGGAAATGGTAGAACAGAGGCCCCTAGCATTGGGGGTTCAGCCAGGCTTGGTCTCGGACTGTGGAGTCCACTGCTGGGTCACAAGAAGCTCCATCCTCTGAGGATATTCCTCAGCCCAATGGAGTCCCTTCCTGCACTTTGGACAAAGCATGGTGGGCCACCTAGCATTTCTGGGCAGGCCAGGGCCTCAGGCATGTACTGGCAAGCCAACCTCACATGGCCCCTTTGCCCACATTCCCAACACCTGGGTTCATTCCTGGGGGACTGCAAGGCTGAGGCGAAGGTCTGTGCCAATGCTGCCATCTCAGAAGCCTTCATGCCAATATCCTGAATGGCAATAATCCAGTCCTCAAGCGGTTTAGAACGAACTGGACAAATAGCTGCTTTGTAATCGGCATTGGCACCTTCATGTACCAGGTTCTTAATCTAGGTATCATGGGCTTCCACATGAGAAACCTTTCTCTCTATTGCCTCTGTTACTTGAGCAAGGAATTGAGCAAAGTCTTCCTTAAGCTGCTGGTGGAGCTGAGATAAGGAAGCCATCCCCTCAGCTGGAGGAAGTTGTCTCTAGGCTTTCATAGCGCAGTTGCAAACCTGATCAAAAGTTTGTGGCAGACTCCTGGCTTGCTCTATGGGACTACTCCATAATCCTCCCTCTCTCTGGAGTTGATGTTTAGTAATTTGCACTTCCATGGCAACATTTCTCTCAGCCTGTTGCTCACACTGGTCATAAAAAAAGGCCTTCCACATTAAAAATTGACTGGGTGCTAATACAGCCCTAGCCATCTGCTTCCAATCATGAGGGGTGTTAAGACCCACAAACATGGTAGCCTCATGAGGGTACCAAGCAAGTGGATGCTGCAAAGTAGGTAGCATATTAACTGGAAAGGCCTCTGAAAGTTGGGTAGGTGGAGAAGGAAATTTCCCTTCTCAAAATCTCTCTGAACACCCATTGCCTGGGAAGGCTGAGAGACAGGCAGATGTCTCAAGCCTGCAAAGCCAAAGGACCATTGGAAGGCTCAGCAGAGGCACTCTGCTGAGTGAGTGGAGGTTTGCAAGAAGTTGTAAGCTCTGAAGAGCTCTCAAGGTCTATTAGAGGTGGCTCTGGCTTGGAAGCAGAGTCTACCTGCTGAGGGCTTTCTCCACTTTCATTCTTAGTCTGAGCCTGTAATACTTCAGGGATATGAGCCCATCTCCCAGCCAGAGCTTGGAAGAGGAACTTTAGGACAAAGAAGATAGAAAGCCATGGGTCACAGACAAGAACATGTGCCATACATCCCAAAATGAATCCTCCTGAGGCACAGGTTCCTTAAAGAAGGTATTTCCCATCTTGTAGAGATTGTAACTCTCCAAAGTAACTTCCGTGCCCTGTGTTGGTGGTGCCAAATGTTGGTTAATCTCTCTTTTGTGCTGAGCCTAGAGGCCCTGTTTGTGGGGAGGAGGCACAGCATCTGCCGGCAGATGCTGTGAGGAGCTGGTCCCTCATCCAGAGACCAGCCGGCTGCTTCCTGCAGCCTAGCCCAAGTGAAATTCTCAACTTGGGCTCTTGGCCTGGACCCACGGGACATGTGTTCCACTCTTGGCCATCACTTCCCACCTACCCAGAGCCAAGACAAGAATTTTACCCACAACACCAGCTACCCAGGTTGGTGATGTACAAAGGGGTCTCTTTCCAGCCACGCTGGCCACCCGAACGAAATGCAGGCTTACCTTAGCCTGTACGAGCACAATAATTAATAAAAATATCAGCTGGGAACTCCATAAATTATGTTAATTTGGAGTACAATTTATTCATTGTTATAGCCTGTCTTATAAAATAAATGACATCACCTCCCAGAGCAATCATAGGTCCCCCAATTCCATGCCATTGCACACCTTGCTCCACCCAGCATCATGTACTTAGCCCATACTGCCTGTTTCCTCCTTGGGGCAGAGCCAGATTCTTGGCCATGCGTTTCCCTGAGGCATGCCAGCTAGTTTGAAATTCAAGCTGGGTTTTCCTACAATGCTCTTAATGCCTTCTTTCCAGCCCTGTAATTTTTTTTTTTTTTACTATATGCTGAATATAGATCTTTATATTTTCAGACAAGTATGCCACTAATCACTCATTAAAGAAGCTTCTTTTGAAATAGATATAGCTTATTACAGAGTTCCAGAACTGGTCACTCAGAAGGAATAAGTGTCTAAGAAAGGCTCAACCTTAAGTGACACATCTACAATGAAATATCTACATCTCAGGCTCATAGAACATAGTGGAACAAGGGTTAGAGAGAACACTAATGCAGCTCTCAACTGTCATCAATGAAACTCTCTCACACAACAGTGAATAATGAACACAAACAACTACAAAAGGCCAAAGCATAGAGAATAAGAGTTTTAGAGTGTGGGTCCTTGGAGAGCACTCCTATATGAAACTTCGCTTTCCTGGGTCTCAGGAACCATTGTGGAAGAGGGGGCAGAAAGATTGTAAGAGCCAGGGGAGGTGATGCATGACCATATAGATATAGAGTCTTAACTGGCTCCTGAGACCTTGCTCATATGAACCTACAATGATGGTGTCAACATGCCCAAGACCTATGCAAACTCAAGCAGACAAAAACCAGCATAGGTAGAACTATTGAAATTTGTAGCAGACTCCAATCTTAGCCAAAGAACTATTGGGCAGCTGATTACTGGATGAGGAAGAGCTAATCTGTAAGGGAGGGACTCTGGATAGATAGGCAGCCAAAAAAAAAAAAAAAGAAACAAAAACTGTCAAAAACCTCTTCACACCTAAAATTTATAGGTATCAGATATCAATTTTTCCTTATCACCACAAAGTATTTATTATGTGGTATACTACTTTCAACTCTGTTTTGGCCATTAATAAGACAACTTTTATCCAAAGATTTAAATGATAGAAGTCTAAATGTGGACATGACACAAGATTGACATATTCCCACATATTCCAAAATTAAATAGGTATGTGTATAATCGGTCAAATCTTTCAAAATTTTGTCCTTATTTCTGTAAACTTCAGCAACTACGGCAGATTTTTTTTAATTTTTTTTATTAATTTTTATTTATTTCTGTATGTGTATGAATGTACTGTCTCCATGCAAGTCTGTGCACCCATGTCGTGCAAACTACGGCTGATTTTTAAAAGACTTTTGGGGCCTGAGGGATGCTCAGTGGCTAGAGTGTGCACTGCTCTTAGAGAGGCTCTAAATTCAGTTTCCGACATCCATATCTGCCAGTTTAAAAAGGCCTACAACTGGGCTGGAGAGATGGCCTAGCGGTTAAGAGCGCCGACCACTCTTACAGAGGACCCGGGTTCGATCTCCAGCACCCACATGGCGGCTGAGAACCGTCTGAAGCTCCAATTCCAGGAGAACTCCAGTTCCAGGGGAATCCAAGACCCTCTTCTGAACTCCGCGGCGTTGCACGACATGGGTGCACATGACTTGCAGGCAGAACAGTACTATTTCATACACTATACCAGAAAAATAAAAAAAAAAAAAAAAAAAAAAGGCCTACAACTCACTGCAGGGGCATCTGGTACCTCTAGCCTCCAAGGGCAGTGGCACCCATGTACATAAGCACATACACATAATTAAAAATGAAATAAATCTTTAACAAAATGCTATTTTTTAAAATTTTGTTAAGACAAGGACTCATATACTTTAGGCTTGCCTCAAAATTGGTTTGTGGCCGGGCATGGTCTTGAACTTCTGATCCTCTTTCCTTTGCCTTCCCAGATGCGTGATAAGTGGCATGTGAACACACCTGGATTTTCTGTGATGCAGAGGATGGAATCCAGGACTTTATGCATGCCAGGCAAGCACTCTACTACATGAGCCACATCTTCAGCCACTCAAGACCTTTATAATGTTTCCTTGTTTGCAATTCTTGAAAATCATGGGTTGGAGCTGGAGAGATGGCTCAGCAGTTAAGAGCACCGATTGCTCTTGCAGAGGACCTGGGTTCGATTCCCAATTCCCACATGGTGGCTAAGAACTGTCTTTAACTCCAGTTCCAGGGGAATACGACACCCTCTTCTGACCTCTGTAGGATTGCACGACATGGGTGCACAGACCTATATGCAGACAGTACACTCAGACACGGGTGCACAGAACTGCATGCAGACAGTCCACTCACACACTCATACACAGACCTGCATGCAGACAGTACACTCAGACACTGGTGCACAGACCTGCATGCAGACAGTACACTCAGACACGGGTGCACAGACCTGCATGCAGGCAGTACACTCAGACACGGGTCCACAGACCTGCATGCAGACAGTACACTCAGACACGGGTCCACAGACCTGCATGCAGACAGTACACTCAGACACGGGTCCACAGACCTGTATGCAGACAGTACACTCAGACACGGGTGCACAGACCTGCATGCAGACAGTACACTCAGACACGGGTCCACAGACCTGTATGCAGACAGTACACTCAGACACGGGTGCACAGACCTGCATGCAGACAGTACACTCAGACACATTAAATTGAAAAAAAAAAAAACGAAAACCACCGGTCAAGGAAACTTAAATTTAAAAACTACTTCTAGTCTTAACATGGTCTGATCCCATCTCAATATTGGCTCTAACTTATAACCATCCTTTTTCTCAAATGGAATTTCTGAAATCTTATGGTAATATTAGTAATTGTATTGCCATAATCTAGAGAACATAATATTTAAACTTTTCACCAATACGAATTTCATAGGCCATTATGGCAGTGCGATCTCCCCTTCGTCCTCGTGTTTCGGGGTCAGTGCAGACATTGCTGGCATTCTTCTCATTCTCCCTGTGCTCGTGCTCTTCACTTTCCCAGATACAAAATGGAATATTTGTTTTTTAAAAATCCACTAAAGTAAAAAAAAAATTCTTAAAGTTTTATGAACAGCAGAATTTTGCTAAGGTACACTTATAAAATATGAGTTGAATGGGTTAGACTTTGTATTAATAAGATAAACTGTTCCCTTATAAAATGCTGTGTATTAAACAGAGCAATATTTATGATCTTATTGCTCAGTTAATTGAAACAACATGGACTCCAAACAGGCGCACAGAGTCAGCGAGGTGCCGGTAAGGCAAGGTGGACCTGCCTTGACCCTTGGGGGACTACTGGCACGCAGGACAAAGTAGCAACACCCCTCCTCCCTCCTCCCCCACACCTCCCCACCACATCAACCTGGTGGAGCTCTGGTGCAGATGACCTAACAGGCAAAGCATTGGTGACTACAGTCTGTGCAGCCAACCTACATTGGTGACTATAGTCTGTGCAGCCAACGTTGAGGTGCCAGAATTCAAAGAAACAAATAAACAAACAAATCAACATGCCAAAGACACAAAGAAAAAACAACATGGGAAAAGCTCATAATATATCCAAACTGAACTCTACCAACCCTACAGAAGATCCCTACAATGAGATCTCAGAGGAAAGAAGCCAAGACACCGACCTCAGAATAACAACTGTAGACATATTCAAAGAAATTAGAGAACTAAGGGAAGAGAATGAAAAACTCAAGAAGGACCTAGAGGGAGATAATGACAAACAGTGGAAAGAACTAAGGGGAGAGATCGAAAAACTCAAGAAGGATATAGAGGAAGAAAATGACAAACTCCAGAAGGAAGTTAAAACACTGAAAAGATCCCAGGCTGAAATGAAAAAAGAAGATGACCAATGAACCAAGGAGCTACAAGATGAGAATGACAAGCTCTAGAGGGAAGTGGAAAATCTAAAGGAATCACAGGATGAAATGGAAAAGGATATTGAACATTCATCCAACTACCAGGAAAGGATGGGAAAAAGCCTCAGAAGTAGAAAAAAGAATATTAGACCTGCAGGATAATAAGGAGCAACTAGAAAGCTCAAGTAAAGATTATGAAAAATCAGAAAAAAACACAAGAGTGGAACAACCAAGAAATGTGGGACACTATGAAAAGGCCAAACCACCACATCATAGGAATAGAGGAAGGAGAAGAATCCCAAGACAACACTATTGACCAGATCTTCAACAGGATAATAGAAGAAAATTTCCCCAAACTGAAAAAAGACAATCCCATATAAATATAAGAAGCACATAGACCAAAAAGGACCAGAAAAGAAACTCCCTATGCCATATAATTGTTAAAACACTAGATGCTCAAAACAAAGACAAAATACTGAAAGCCACAAGAGAAAAACAACAAGTTACATATAAATGGAAACCCATCAGAATCAGAGCTGACTTCTCAGTGCAAACTATAAAAGCTAGAAGAACATAGACCAAATTCCTTGTGCTAAATGACTTTAGATGCCAACTCAGACTACTATATCCAGCAAAAATGTCAGTTATCATTGAAGGAAAAAGAAAAATATTTCATGACATGAACGAAATGAAAGAATACATGTCTAAGAAACCAACACTTCAGAAAATCCTCGATGCAATCCAAAGAACAGAGGAAAGGAGCAACTATCCCTAAGCAATTAAAGAGAGAAATCAACAAAAGCATAATAGAGTAAATCCAAAACTAGACCAAGAATGCAAACAAAAAATAAGATGAAAGGAAGCAATGCACATCTTTCAATAACAACCTTAAATACTAATGGTCTAAACTCCCCAATCAAAAGACACAGACTGGGAGAATGGATTAGGAAATAGAATCCTTCTATATGCTGTCTACAAGAAACCCATCTCACCCTCAAAGACAGACACCACCTTAAAGTGAAAGGATGGAAAAAATATTCCAAGTGAATGGTACCAAGAAACAAGCCAGAGTGGCTATTCTAATATCAGATAAACTAGATCTAAAAGTAAAACTAATCAGAAGAGACAAAGCGGGCCATTACATCCTTGTCAAAGGAACAACTAACTATGAAGACTTCACAGTCTTAAATGTCTATGCACCAAACTCTGGTGCACCTAACTTTATAAACACTACTCTGCAGGACCTCAAGACACAGATTAATCCTAACACACTAATAGTGGGAGACTTCAACACCCCACTGAGCCCCTTGGATAGATCAACTGGACAAAAAATAAACAGAGAGACATCAGAAATACAATACACCAAATGGACCTCACAGACATCTACAGAATATTCCACCCAAACACCAGAGAATATACATCCTACTCAGCACTTCATAGAACATTCTCCAAAATTGACCACATACTGGGGCACAAAAGAAATCTCAACAAATACAAAAGGATTGAAATTATTCCATGCTTTCTATCAGACCACATTGCAATAAAGCTCAATATGAACACCACAATAAACCCAACTAGCTACAAGAACACATGGAGACTAAACAACACCATCTTGAATAGTGAATGGGTCAGGGAAGAAATAAAGAGTGAAATAAAAGTATTCATGGAACTGAACGAAAAAGACAATACACCACAACAAAATTTGTGTGATACTTTAAAAGCAATCTTGAGAAGGAAATTTATAGCCCTAAGTGCCCACATCAAAAAAACAGAAAGGAAACAAATAAACGATCTAACACTGCAGCTAAAAACACCTGAGAGACAAAAACAAATGAACCCGAAACCCAAAAGACAGGAAGAAATCACAAAAATCAGAGCAGAAATCAATGAAATAGAAACAAAGAAAACAATATATAGAATCAATGAATCCAAAAGCTGTTATTTGAAAAAATAAACAAAATAGACTGACCTCTAGCCCAGTTAATCAAAAAAAAAAAAAAAAAAAAAAGAAGCAACTCCAAATCAATATTTTGTATGAAAGGGGCAAAGAAAAGATCCAGACAACCATAGGGGAATCCTTCGAAAGCCTATACTCCACTAAATTTGAAAACCTACGAGAAATGGATGAATATTTGAAATCCTGGGAACCAACAAAGCTTAACCAAGAAGAGATTGACAGTTTAAACAGACCCATAATATTTGAGGATATTGAGGATGTAATAAAAAACCTCCCAACTAAAAAAAGCCAGGGCCCAGATGGATTCACAGCAGAACTCTATAAAACATTTAAAGAGGTCCTACAACCATTACTACTCAATCTGTTCAGAAGGATACAAACAGTGGGAATTCTCCCAAATTCCTTCTATGAAGCCAGCATCACCCTAATACCAAAATCAGGCAAAGATACAACCAAAAAAGAAAGCTATAGGCCCATCTCATTAATGAACATAGATGCAAAAATTCTCAACAAAATACTTGCAAATCACATACAGATGCACATCAAAAAGACCATCCAACATGACCAAGTTGGATTCATACTAGAGATGCAGGGATGGTTCAACATACATAAATCAATAAATATCATAAAACACAGAAATGGACTGAAAGACAAAAACCACATAATCATCTCAACTGATGCAGAAAAAGCCTTTGACAAGATCCAGCATTGCTTCATGTTTAAAGTCTTAGAGGGAATTGAACTGAAGGAAACATTCCTCAACATGATCAAAGCCATATACAGCAAACCCACTGCCAACATCATCCTAAATGGAGAAAAACTGGAATCATTTCCCTTAAAGGTGGGAACCCTACAAGGCTGCCCCTTATCGCCACTCCTCTTTAACATAGTGCGTAAAACTTTTGCTAGGGCAATAAGGAAATTAAAGGAGTACTAATCTGAAAAGAAGAAGTTAAGCTATCCCTTTTTTCAGATGATATGATAGTTTACTTAAGGGATGCTAAAAACTCCACCAGAAAACTTCTAGTAATGATTAAGAGTTTCATGCCGGGCCTGGTGGTGCATGCCTTTAATCCTAGCTCTTGGGAGGCAGAGGCAGGTGGATCTTTGTGAGTTCAAGGCCAGGCTGGTCTACAGAGCAAATTCCAGGACAGTTGGGGCTACAGGGAGACCCTGTCTCAAAAAGACCAAAAAAAAAAAAAAAAAAGAGTTTCAGTAATGAGTGTCAGGATACAAAATTAACCTGGAAAAATCAGTAACCTTTCTTTACACCAACAGTAAACAAGAGGAGAAGGAATCTGAGAAGACCTTCGCATTCACAATACCTTCAAAAATAATAAAATACCTGGTAACAAACCTTACCAATGATACCAAAGATCTCTACAACAAAAATTTTAAACTCCTAAAGAAGGAGATTTAATATAACATCAAAAGATGGAAAGACCTCCCATGCTCATGGATTGGAAAAATTAATATACCCAAATTGATATACAGATTCAACACAATCCCAATCAAAATCTCCATGAGTTTCTTCACAGACTTGGAAAAAAATCCTTAAATTCATATGGATAAACAAAAGACCTGAATAACTAAAGCAACCCTGAGTGAAAAAATGCAATACAGGGGACTTGCTCTACCAGACTTCAAGCTATATTACAGGGCCAGAGTCATAAAGAGAGCTTAGTACTGGCACAAAAACAGACCCTTTGACCAATGAAACAAAACTGAAGATCCAAACTTGAGCCCATACAATTTCAGCCACTTCATATTTGACAAAGGGTCAAAAAATCCTCAGTGGAGGAAGGATAGCATCTTCAGAAAATGGTGCTGGCAAAACTGGATCACCATTTGTAGAAGAACAAAATTAAACCCAACCCCTACCTCTCACCCTGTACAAAAATCAACTCCAAGTGGATCAAAGATCTCAATGTAAAACCTGAAACCCTGAAGGTGATAGAAGAAAAAGTTTGTAACAACCTACAAATAAAGGTGTAGGAAAAGGCTTTCTAAATCAGACAGCAGCTACACAGGAAATACAGTCAACAGTTGACAAATGGGACCTCATCAAACTCAAAAGCTTCTGTATAGCAAAAGAAACAATCAAGGAAGTGAGCAGAAAACCCACAGAGTGGGAGGAAATTTTCACTAGTGATTCACCTGAAAGAGCATTAGTGTCAAGAATATATAGACTACTCAAAAAACAAAGAAGAAAACAAATGTCCTACTCAAAAGATGGAGTAAAGAGACTTCACCAATAAGGAAGTAAAGATGGCTAAAAAACATCTTAAGAAGTGGTCCACATCATTAATAATTAAGAAAATGCAAATTAAAACCACCCTCAGATATCATCTCACTCTGCGGTAAGATGAATCTTGTGGGTACATGCCCAGGAGTGGTATGACTGGGTCAGGTGGCAAGTTCATTCTGAGTCTTCCAAGGGTTCCCCACACTGTTTTCCATAGTGGCTGTACAAATTTATATTCCCAGCAGCAGTGGATGAGTGTTCCCCTTTCCCCACAACCTCTCCAGCACTTAGTATCATTTGTTTTCTTGATCCTAGCCAGTCTTATTGGAGTGAGATGATATCTTAAAGTGGTTTTAATTTGCATTTCCTTAATCATTAGGGATGTTGAACACTTTTTAAAATGTTTCCCAGCCATCTCTAATTCCTCACTTGTGAAGTCTCTGTTCAGCTCTTTGCTCCATCTTTTGAGTCGCTCATTTGTTTTCTTTCTTCTTTGTTTTCTTTTGGCATTTTAAAAATGTAAAACAGTATTTCTGTACTGGGATTGCATGACATAGGTACACTTACATACATATAGACAATACACTCATAAAAATAAAAATAATTTTTCAACAAACCACTCATACATGTAAGATAAAAATTGACAAGGTGTTGGAGGGATTGCTCAGTGGTTAAGATCACTCACCTTTCTTGCTCAGGACCCTGGGTCAATTCCCAATACCCAAATAATGGCTAATTGTCTGTAACTCCACTTCCAGGGGGATCTGACACTTTCTTCTGACCTCCATGGACATTTCATGACAACCATGCTCTTACACACATACACGCCATACATTCTTACACATAAAATAGAAAAAATAAAATATTTTTAAAAAGAAATAGGGTATAGGTAAGAGGAAGGATTGTGCTAGATAATAATCTCAGCCTGGAGACTGACGTAAGGGAAAACTAATAGGCAGAGTCTGGCCATCAAACCCCAGTCTAATATTTTTAATAATTGTCAAATATACTACCCAAAATGTTCATTTTTATGAAGGAATCACATGGTTTTCTTTCAAATTTAGTAAAACAGATTCTGTTCCAACTTTATAAGAGTTAAATTAGAGATAAAAATCCATGCATTAAAAGCTTGATAAATTTATATATGTGAAACTATGATTGATTATGTCTTTCTGGTTACTGGCAAAACGTTTCACATTTAAACAGAGTTAAAACCTCTTCAGTAACTTTTTGATGCAGTCTTTCTGTTGTTGTTCTTTCCAATATGCATCCCTCCCCACAAGAAATATTTACAACTGGTTATTGACGCTAGCACCCACAGATGAGGGATACCATTCATCGTTTGGTTTTCTGGGACCGTGTTACTTCACTTAACATAATATCTTCTAGCTCCATCCATTTATCTGCAAAGTTCATGAAGTTGTCTTTTTTTTTTTTTTTTTTTTGGTCTTTTCGAGACAGGGTCTCTCCGTAGCCCCAGCTAGCCTGGAAATCTCTCTGTGGACCAGGCTGGCCTTGAATTCACAAAGATCCGCCTGCCTCTGCCTCCCAAGTGCTAGGATTAAAGGCATGCACCACCACACCCGGCAGAAGTTGTCTTTCTTTACTGCTGCATAGAACTCCATGGTGTACATGTGCCACATTTTCTCTATGCACTCGTCAGTTGAGGGACATTTGGGTTGGTTCCAGCTTTTTGCTATTGTGAACAGAGCTGCAATAAACATAGCTGTGCATGTATTTCTGCAGTAAGATGAGTCTTGTGGATATATACCCAGGAGTGGTATGACTGGGTAAAATGGCTAGCTCATTTTGAGTCTTCCAAGGTTCTCCACACTGCTTTCCATAGTGGCTGTACAAGTTTACATTCCCACCAGCAATGGATGAGTGTCTTTTGGGATTGGGTATCCTTGAAATTTCTCTCTGAAATTTATAATAGTTACCACTGTTAACGCTTTTAATCATTTAGGAGATCAAATATTTCTCTTGGTGTTGAGAAAAGAGCCTGTATATTTCTCTACCTTGTCTTTTAGTACTCTAGTTAACCTTTTGAAAAGGCAATTAAATGGTAAATCCTAAGAACTCTTGTGATCTGAAAACAACTGTGCTCTTATATTGTGAATCCCTTAAAAAATAATAACCCCCCCAACATAATGACAAAAAATAAATTTCAAAGTCAATCGTATTTCCTAATACAAAAAATAAGAACTCCCTGTATTCTAGGAGCTTGTGTGTGCTCAGGAAGGGTATTGATCAACCAGCTTTCCAATCACTGCTTCCCATGGATGGAGTCTGCAGAATCATACCTTGGCTTTGTTAATTGTGAAGTGGAGCCACTATGAAGATGAAGTGCTATTTGCCTAGGAACTTGTATAAGAATGATCATATAAATGGAGTTGGTTCTTTGGGTGGTCCCTTTACAGATTATCTATCACAGCAAACACCTGGTTGTTAGTATTATTTTAAAACTGCTTTTGTTAGGAATATACAATTTGGTTGATGATAGAATAAAGAAAAAGTAAGTAAAACTCAAGGTTTACTTATGTTTTTGAGTGCTAGAATTATTAATGATGCCCTCCCAAACAACAGTATTTGTCAGAATTAAAGATTTCACTCTGGCTACTTGGCCCTGATAGCATAGTGTGTGCTCTGAGTACTACGTCTTTGGTTCTCCTGAGATTTCAGTACCTCACAGTGATGCTATCTGGCCATACTTTATATCAATGAAATTTATTAATAATTGTACGTACTCCTTGAATATCTATTTTCTTTCTGTTAGTAGTTCACTCTAATTTTTAAACATATACCAATGTTATATCACTGAGCATAAAAATAATTACAATCACTCATTTTCTGTTTTGAACTCTAACATTTTCATAGAAGCAGCTATGATATCTTCCAGGCTGTTATGTCTGTGGAAGGTCAGGATGCATTTTGTACTCTCTCTAAATGCCAATGGATTCATATGATGTGCCAACTGCATCCTTTAATATGTGATAGGAAGAGCTGAATGGATATTGTATCTAGGTCTGATATTTGTTGCAGAGGATGAACTAGGGAGTTCACCCAGAGTCTTTCTGAAGCAGAATTCCCAGCATCTTCCCTGGCAGCAGCTAGACCACAGGCTAGGCTCCACACCACTGCTGCCATTCCTTAAGTAGAAGTCATGTCTTCTGCAGCCTTTTAAAATGCTTTTAGGATTATTCTTTTCTTCTTAAATAACAAAACTATCAATAAAATATTATTTTTTCCTAATTGAAAGATAAGAAAAAAATAAACATTTAAAGGATAATCTGATAATTTTCATTTTAAGTAATGGAAACAAATAGCAATTGTGTCTCAAATTTCCAAGTTTATTATAGCATTAATTAATAATTTTCACTACAGTCCTGATAAGTTATATTCTGAATTCAGCAGTTCTCCCTAGAAAGAGATAGAACATGTTTCTTTTATGCCAGAACAACCATTAACTTTTTTGCTCTCACCTATTGCAAAAGCACTAGTACTTGAATTTTATGGTTTCTATTAAGTTGTACAGTGAAGAAATCAGGTCCAAAGTATAAAGTTGGACTTGCACCAGGGAAACAAGTATATTATTAATTCATTTGATAATAGAACAACATATCAACATGTTCTGATAATGTAATTTTTATATTTCTGAGATGCTTTATTTTTATGTTTAATCTCTGGCATTTTCACTTAAAGTAGTAAAAATACCTTATAGTTAATGGAAAAACAAAGTTTTAAAAACTTATTATTGCACTAATGAGCAACCATTTTCCAGATTATATTGGGCTGTAGACAGAAGAAAAATGTGCATCAATAAGAATTCTGTTCTAAAAGCAGTAATCACACTAGGTTTTTCAAGCACAGTGGTATTTAATGCAGAGAATGAAATGCTTTCAACAGGTATGAGTGCAAGCTGTGAAGGTCCTCACATGTACTGTCAGCTTTGAGATAACCAAAGGGTCACAGATGCAGGAAACAGATGCTAATGGTCAGATTTTTCTTATTTACTTAACGGATCTTCAAGAGAGGCCAAAATGTTTACATCCACTACCTCCCCACGTGTTTGCATGTCACTCCCAGATAACTGTTAGTGTTGTTTCTGCCTCTCTTTTCAATTCCAAATCCTTCAGCAACACTTCTCCACACTGGGTTTTCTCCACAGTGATTCTGACAAATTCAGTCTCCAGGTTTCAAAACTCTGTGGATGCTAGCACCAAGTACCTAGTTGTAAGGTAAACTGAGCAACATTAATGTTATATTCCTTGTGATCTGAAAACAACTGTGCTCTTATATTGTGAATCCCTAAACAGGTTCTAGAACTAACCTACCACTTATTTTCAGACCTTAGATTTTTGGTATATGATGGAGGGTATACATGCATTTTTTAGAGTAATATAAAATTAAAATGGAAAATGCAAATCAAGAAATATGATATTGAAATAACATACAGCTTGTTTTCAAAAGATACAATTTTAATATAGGTGCAATATATCAGGCTGGTGTAACTTAGCCTTCTGGGTGCTTAATGACCGTACTTAATGCCCATACCAATTTGGCAGAGGGACCTAAGAGACAACCTTATTCCTTGCCCTCAGAGGTCAACCAAGTCATACGGGACTATGCATGGGGGCATCTCTTGAAATGTCCTGCAAACGTGGGTCACCAGTCTTTCTGTTCAGGGAAGTCTTGGAGATCCACTAATGAGAATTCAGCCAGTGTCCAGTCTATAAAGAGGAAAGTCTGCTCATGCTTCAGAAAAGGAAGCCTGGTCTAGAAAGGAGCCAGAGGCTCCCCCCCCTCAAAAAAAAAAAAACAAAAACAAAAACAAAAAAACCCTGAGAGATCCCTTAGGACCAGATCCTCAACTGATCTCAAGAAAACAAAAACCTTGGTTAATCTGGGCTGTGTGGCTTTAAGCATATAAAAGGTTAACATCACTAATCATTAAGGAAATGCAAATCAAAACCACTTTAAGATATCCTCTTACTCTAATAAGACTGGCTAGGATCAAGAAAACGAATGATACCAAGTGCTGGAGAGGCTGTGGGGGAGGGGAACACTCATCCACTGCTGGTGAGAATGTAAACTCCTACAGCCACTATGAAAAGCAGTGTGGAGAACCCTTGGAAGACTTGGAATGAACTTGCCACCCGACCCAGCCATACCACTCCTAGGCATGTACCCTCAAGACTCACCCCACTGTAGAGATACATGCACCACCATGTTTATTGCAGCTCTCTTCACAACAGCAAGGAGCTGGAACCAACCCAAATGCCCCTCAACTGACGAGTGGATTGAGAAAATGTGGTACATCTACACAATGGAGTTCTATGCAGCAGTAAAGAAAGATGACATCATGAGCTTTGCAGGAAAATGGCTGGAGCTAGAAGACATCATGCTGAGTGAAGTAACACAGTCCCAGAAAAACAAACGATGGATGGTATCCCTCATCTGTGGATGCTAGTGCCAGTTACCTAGTTGGAAGAACTGGAAGCAACTCAAGTGTCCCTGAGCCGACTAGTGGATAAAGATAATGTGATACATCTACACAATGGAATTCTAGGCAGTGGAAAAGAAGACATCATGAAATTTGCAGGTAAATGGATGGAACTAGAAACCATTATGCTAAGTGAAGTAAGACAGTCCCCAGAAAAATAAATGACTTATGGTGTCACAAAAAGCATCTAAAAGAAAAGTAAAACCAGAAATAATCAGTAAGACCAGAGAACTTGTACTTCAGATATAAAACTTGAGATCTTAGTAAAAAGACAAAAAAGAAAAAAAGAGAGAGCACTGTTGTTTAGCCTGTCTTCAAATCTTACTGGCAAATGCATCTACTCTGTGGCTTCTACTACTTTTGCCATTCTTCAAAGACATGAGACACAGATTTTTTAACCTTCCAAGATGAAATGAAGACTCATTTCTCTCCAAGAATCCTCCAAACTTTCAATGCCAGATGGGGACTACTGAGATTCCCTGCTTGTGGGCTAAGTAGCTACAGGGATTTCAGCCTCTTCGTAGTATAGACTGCTATTGTTTGACTAGCCTGGCTGTATCATGGAGGCCAGTACAGGGGGAT
This sequence comes from Rhizomys pruinosus, assembly GCA_009823505.1. Taxonomy (NCBI): domain Eukaryota; kingdom Metazoa; phylum Chordata; class Mammalia; order Rodentia; family Spalacidae; genus Rhizomys; species Rhizomys pruinosus. The sequence continues at coordinate 1,173,923 of VZQC01004033.1, read as the reverse complement.
CAAGGCAGGGTGCATACTTACTGGACTTCATTTGGGGACCATGGGAGGGAAAGACCCCAGTGTGGAGCACAAGGGCAGGATTGATGGCTGTTTGAACTTGTGAAGGAGGAACCTTTGAGCACTTCCTTAAGGAAAACATGACATCTTTTAGAAAAAAAACTCCTCCAATTCAGGTGATATGTGTATGTATGTAAGTATATATATTTTATGTATATATAAACTATGTATATATATATGTATATATATTGAAGCAAGACAAGTTAGGGAGAACAACAACAAAAGAACTGGAGAAAAAAACTCTGGAAAGACTCAGAAAAAGATGCAAGACATATATTGCAGAGTGCAGGGACTCAGGTGGGGTCGGGGTCATGGAAAGCAAAACAACTCTAAATTTGCTTGAGAAAGGATGTGTGATTTATGGAAAACATTTAATAACAATAAAAATACATAAAACAGGACAAAACAAAACTCTGAGATGTTGAGAAGTTGCAAAAAAGATATGGCAGTGCTGTGGGAACAAAAGATATAAGAGACACCTAGGTCATTGTGGGTGCTTCTAAGTTGCCTATTAAGATGGTGCACCATGCCAGGCATGGTGGTGCATACTTGTAGGATCATGATGTGAGATCAGTCCAATTTACCTCTGCAAGATCCAGGTACAGTGTCCTGAGTTATAGTGTAAAACTGTTTAAATAAAAAAAAAGGCATTTTCCACTTTAAGGATTTAGTATTTGTTATAAAAGCAAATGTATAATTAGACAAGACATCTGCTTTAACTCTGCATACACTGCTTTACTGGCTAATTTACTTAGAGACCAAGAAAGCCCACCACCACCTTCATTACGGTAGTGCTGCATCTCTCATCAATTACTGAGAACAGTGCTCTGCACATTTGCTTTCTCACAACGTCTTTCCTGTTCTGAATACTCACTGAATTTATTGCTAAATATAAGGTGAAATCTGCTTTGTTTTGTAATAACTTATTCCTGAATTTCTTTCATTTCCATATGGTATTTTTCTTATCTGTATTCCTTTTCATCCAGAAATTAATACAGAAGGATCATGGTTAAGTTATTTCTATCCTTTGAAGTCCGTAGAATACGATCTTCTTCATTGCTAGGCAGATTTAGGTCACTTTAACTGGGCCATTGATGAGCTTAGCCCTTTCCTCTTAGTTGTGGGTTGTTTCTAGATCAACTAGTTTCAATGATAAGTGAAGCTTGTTCTTATGCTGTAAGTTTTCATTCACAATGATGGCTCATTCACCACATATACCTTAATATTCTTCAAATTCCTCCACTTACATGGCCATCATAGCTGCTCTATTAACTGCACTTATTTGATGGCATCACTCTGAACTTTGTTAGCAGAAGAGTTTACTACCTGAAATGTGTTCTCACATTGTTTTCCATTGAATTTTTTCTCCATTTTGTAGCATGTTTTTGATATCCTCTGGATCTTCAATTCTCTCAGTCTAACTTATTTTCTAATGCATTATTTATTTTTCCCTCTATTCTTCACAAATACTGTTTCACCTTATTCTTGAATTACCTCACCTTGAAATTCCTGTAGAAAGATCTACTAGAGCCTAATGGATTATTTTCATTTTGTATCTCAGAATTCATAATAACTAGTTTAGCTGCTAGCATATCTGTAAAAGCTCAATTTAAGTTGTAGATGAATTCTTTCTTTCCTTGGGATGCTGAAAGAATCATGTAATTCTGAATATGAATGTCTAATTTCTATCTTCAACTGGGTCCTTAGTCACTCACTACAGTTTTTGCTTATTCTTCATTAAATGTTGTCTCCTCCAAGTTCCCTAGAACACAGTCCTTAAAACCCATGTGAGATGCTATATTTTATCATGAGTGCGAGCCAAGAATGGTGAAGGAAATGGCAAGTGAGGCAGGCTAGGAGGGACTGCAAGTGCAGGGGTGTGGCTTCTGAGCATGTGAGCCCAGTCTCACATGTTAGACAAACCATGAGAGAGCTTTCTGCCCCTCCAAACAGCTCATGCAGGGAGAAGAAAGCACCCGAACCAGTCAGGTATTGTCTTCCATTGTCTCACAGGATGAACTTTTCCTAAGAACTCCCTCTGTGTTCTACAGATCCTGGTGTTCTATGACATCTCATACTAACACCGGCAAAATTATCAGAGAAAAAATGTGCTCACGATACAGGTATGAGGCAGAAGTTTTCATGTGTTGCTCATGTGTGATGTGAGGAACCTGTTGTAGCCACTGGACAAGACACCTCTGTCTTGTCACGGCAGTAGCAGGGAATCAGCTCCAGGATCAAGAGAAGAGCACGAATTCTTATTTGGATTCTCTGACTAAAACACAACACAGATCTTGTGTGGCACATCAGTTCATCGTCATTTTCTTTCCCCTTGGAGATTTTAATAAATTCTCATTATTATCAGATTTTAATTTTGTATGTAACCCATTTTGTTTTGGTGACTCCATCTTAGTGGCTGAACCCTGGGCCAGAAAACAAGTCCAAGAAGAGCCAGCTTGTTATCTTGAACTTTGTAGTTCCTTGTCTTGTGATCACCTATTAACTAAATATCTATCTTAATTTTGTACATTTACAATTGCCTGCTGCCTGTTACCTGCTTATTTTAGCTTTTGTAATTATGTGGCAAACAGGAACTGAAGCTTCAGTTTATTTTTTTTAATTGTCTGACTAAAGTTTTGTCCCTGAGTCTGGACTGCACCCTCTGAATCCAAAAATGGGCTGTAGTCACTGGCTAGCTTATATAAGGCTAATTTGGATGATTGGAATTCTGGAGTCTGTGTGCTCTTTCTCCCTGTGGTCTCAACACTGTAACAAGATGAGAGGACAGTCTAATTCTTTACTAAATTTGAATGAGTGGCATTTTCTTAGTTTTTATATTGACAGATTTATTATTTTCAGTTATAATGCATTTATTTATATTTTATATTATGCTTTCATGTGAGTGTGAATCGTATGTCAAAACTATCCAAGTGAACAGGTTTGGGTAACATTATTATACTAATTTTAAAAATGAGACAGAGTTTCAGAAAAATAGAAAGACTTGGCTTTGGTCACAGGAACGTTTTGAGGAAAATAACTTGTGCTTGGGAGCCAAAAGACTTGGATTTCAGTTCTAGCTTCCTATCTCACTTTTTGTTTTGTTTCATTTTTGGTCCTTTTGAGACAGGGTTTCCCTGTAGCTCCAGCTGTCCTGGAACTTATTCTGTACACCAGGCTGGCCTTGAATTCACAAAGATCCGCCTGCCTCTGCCTCCCAAGTGGTAGGATTAAAGACATGTACCATCACGCCTGGCTCATACCTCACTTTTATATTGTCATTATTTCTGAACTCAGAAGCAGTAATATCCAGACCCCTCTGGGCTGATGGGTTTAACAGTCCTTTGATCTTGTATTGGGCTCATTAAACAGTTCACCAATATTTTATGGATGCTGTACATCTGCATAAATAAGATCAGGAGAGAAAGGGTATAAGAAAAGTGCAGGTTCATTATTTTCTGGCTTTTATGTGTTCAATGCAAAGACAAAACAATTTCCACAGGTTGAAATCAAAGAGAAATGTGGCTCTCACTAACAAATGATACAAAACAACACAATACTACAAAAGGGCAGGCACTTTCCCCTGATCATTTACTATATGTTGACAGTGACTCATTTAAAATTATTTATTTGTTTTTTATTTTATGTACATGAGTGTTTAGCCTGCGTGTCTGTTCACCATACCATGTGATGCAAGTGGAAACCAGAAGAGGGCGTCAGATCCCTGGAACTGGAGTTAGCTGCGATGCAAGTGTTAGAAGTTGTACCCAGGTCCTCTGGAAGAGCAGCCAGTGCTCTTAACAGCTGAGGCATGTCTCTAGCCCCAACAGTGATCCATTATAAATCACTATCATCATTATTTCATAAACATTAGTCTTTCTGAGTGATTGCTTTGAGGAAAGAAAATGTATAAATTAAAATGAAGTATCAGTGTTTTCCCCTGCAAGAATATATTAAACTGTTTCATAGTTAAACATGCTTTCAAAAGATTGCAAAGAATCATCAAAAGTATCAAAACTTTTTGGAATTACAGACAATTTTGGCCATAATGTGTGTGGGTATAAATCAGTAATTGAATGAAAAACAATGAAATGTTGGCCATTTTTTTCTTTTTTGGTTGCCAGAGAATGATGTAGATTTTATGTCTTAAAAACATGTAGGTTGTTCCTTTCCTGGTGCCAATAGTCATTTAATAATAGAGTTAACTATGCATGTCCAAAATAGATTGAATTAGTTCCCATTACTCAATGCAACCATCCATCCTGTTGTGTTCTAGTTTCCTTACTATCTCCGCATTTACATCTGCATTATAACTTAACTGGTATTGACCTTCTACAAAAAGGCATATGTATTAGCTGTCTTAAGAATTTCTTAATAATAATTTTTCATATTATTTTTTCCTAGTCGAAATAAAGTAATATAAAATAGTGAAGGCTTCTTGCCAGCTTCAAATATGGGTATAAATTAAACTGTGTAGTTGCAAGTCAGTTCAGTACTTTTTTTTTCTTGATCAGGAAGAGATAATTAGCACATCTGCAAAAAGCTTATAATTTTTGTTATCTGTGAAGGCTCTGCCACAATGAGTACATCATTACCTGCACAATAAGAAACCAGAAAGCTTCAATTCATTTTCTGAGCTGCTGTGAGTGGGAAAGAAAAGCAATCCGACCTTATCTTTTTCTTTATAATTAACAGTAGTGAAATAACTTTTAAGGGAGAACCAAAAGAAGATAAAAATGTAGACTGGTAACACATAGTGAAGAATTTAGCATAAAAGAGACCTGTAATTATTTAAAGAATATACTGAATAGGAAGACTTGTGCTTTAAAAGTGGAGGGTATTGAGAAATAGGAAGTTCCAAACCTGCTGATTCTTTGACAATAACAGAATTATGCTCCCTTAGAAAAGCCAAGCTCCAGAAAAAGAATGTATTAACAGCTTGACAATGAAATATGAAAAAGCATCCTCGAGTTACTGGTAAGAGTTCATGAGGCCAAGCAGGAGCCGGGACCTTAGGGGGATAATATTTAATCTTATGCCATTGTTTATGTTCTTTATGAGTCTTGGTTTTGTCGCAAACAGAACTGGGGTAAATACTTCAACACTCTCCAATTTGCTTATGGGCTGCGCGCCAAGATTTCTTAGAGCATAAAAGCACATTTGCAAAGAGAATTGGATTATTTAGTTGTGTTCTGACTTGGGTTCTGACTTGGGTGCAGAAGCGTCCCTTTCTTGAACCATGTCAAATGGGTTCGTGGTTAGACTAGGGGACTCTGAATGCACCAGATGGTTGGAGCTGGAGGCTGTATGTTAGGGACTCAGGATTATGACATAGTATTTCCCTCTAATAAAAATGCTCAGGGTTTTATCTCAGTTGTTCATTACCTCTCTGGTTTTGTCTCCCTCCTTTATTTTTCCCTGTAAAAAAAAAAAAAAAAAAAAACCACAAGGATAGCTTGTCTGTTACTTTTTCCTTCTGATTCCAATTACTATTGTCCATGTGTAAATAGGCTCTGGGTTGAGCATGGGCAAGCTGTCAAGGTGCTTGTCCTTGAAAACTGACTTCTTCCTGAGCCGTTGACTGCCTGTAGCTCTTTAGCTAGAAGTGAGTCCTTGTGAAACACTTCTCCATCCATGTTACCTTGTGAAGACCTTCTGCAAGCAATCATATTACTGGGAGTTCATGGATATAATATTCCTGTCTTGAAGACAATATTCTACAGTAATCACCTAGGTCCTTTTAGCTCATAGAACATTTCAGCCCCCTCTTCTGTGATGCACTGTGAGTCTTGACTGTCGGGGGGGTTGTATCATAGAATGTTTGCATGCAGTTTCAATGTTCACTTAGCAGGTGAACTTTAATCTTCCAAAATTGTAATGAGCCTCAGAATGAATAGAATCCATTGGTGTAGACAGGATCTACAGAATAAAAGTTAGGAGTAAAGAGAAGGAAAAGAAAATCATTGAAAATATAGACTAGAAAGACTCAAGCTATATAGGTTAGTCAAAATTGGCAGTTAAGGTCCAGGAAAGAGGCAGGATAACATTTAACATTCATAAGAACAGGTCTGTAAAGGGAATTTTTGCAATGAAGAGCTGCTTTTGTGAATGCAAATAATGGTTTCTGTGAATAACAAGCATACACTAGAAGATAATTGTTCTTGGACACACAAAACATCAGTTTATAGCAATACTGAAGTTGAGGCTGTCTCATGATATATCTTTTTACATTGTCTTCAAAGCACCTTGGGCCCAGGGATTGCTTTTTCCTATCAATGCTCTGGCCAGGTGGCCCTGCTAGTTCATTTTCCTCACCAGATTGGATGCAGGTTTGCATTCTTCCTGTAGCTTGAATATGCAACACACGCTAGTGTCTTATTGTAGAAGAGCCAAAGTCTGCTTGCTATTCTATGGTTGATTTGGCCAAGATTATCACATTAGTCAATTTACTTTAAAATTACAATTAAAATTTTTCCATTTCAATGATTATGGGAAGCAAAAGACAATGCTTTATGAGTAAGTTAGTACGTGCAAGCATGTAATTGCAAACAAGAATCCTTTAAGTATAAATAACCCACACTGAATGTTCTTACAGTTTCCAGTAGTGACCATTCAGAGATTTTGATGTTATTTTTAGTTCAACACTACCTGCATATTTCTTGCTTCAAATTATTACTAGTCTTTACTTTGTCTTCCTTCAGACTGAGGCCCTTCTTCTTCTTCTTCTTCTTCTTCTTCTTCTTCTTCTTCTTCTTCTTCTTCTTCTTCTTCTTCTTCTTCTTCTTCTTCTGTGGTTCTTAGCCTCAGCCTTTAACAGCTGGCTGCACTATCCTCCCAGCCCTGACTGAGGTTTCTACTTCTAAAAAGATACTACATGCACAGAGAAATACAAGAGTTGATTGGGAGCTTATGAATAGTGAAACTTCTTTTTCTTAAAAATGTTTTGTTATTTTTATTATTCTCTGTGTATGAATGAGTTGCCTGCATGTAGGTAAGTGCACCCATGTCATGCAATGCCCATGGACATCAGAAGAGGACATCGGATCTATCCCTTGGAAAGAGTTACAGACAGTTGTTAGCCTCCATGTGGGTTCTGGGAATAGAACCTGGGTCCTCTGCAAGAACAGCCAATGTTTTTAATCACTGAGCCATCTCTCCAGCCTCAGGGAAACTTCTGAAAGAACACTTGGTGTTCTGTTCCATGCCTGTGACTCTGGGTTTTGTACTTGATTCCTAAAGTGCACTTCAAACAGTTCAGTGTGCTGAGCCATAAATCATTTTTGTTATAATTTTGTATCCTCTGTACTGCTGTAAAAATCTCCTCAGGAATGTCTAATGCCCTTTGAGAAATCAGTGCTTGCCAACATCAATTAGGCAAACCCACATCAGGGAGGTGACTCTAAAGACCCCTCCTGGCTTCAAGAAAGTGGGGTACCTTACAAATGGATTTGAAGTCTGAAAAAGAACAGAGGGCTTCTTTTTAATATGATGAACCAGAGGAGATGAAATTATTTGGGCTTGTATTGAGAAGATGAGTCATGAGGAATTATTTCAGTTTTAAAAGCATACAGGAAAGAATTTCAACTCTTCTGGTAGTAGATTTTTTTTCAAGCCACATTTAGTTGGCAGTGACTAATCACGAGTGCTGTTTTGAGTCTACCAGTACAAATCTTCTCCTTCAGTGCTAAGAGAAATAGAAGAGTCAAGCAAGGCTGAATGGATATATCTGTGCAGCTACTCTCATTTTTTTCCTCCCAGGATAATGCCATTTGTGGAGAAAGAACTGCTTTTGAAGCAACCAGTATACCCTTTACACTTTACTAGTAGTTTTGCACTAGTACTTCTACTTGGGATAGGTGCTAATACATTCTGTACTATTTGGAAATATTTGTACTTGAACACTTTCTCCTTCTAGGAATTAGAAAGTGCCAGTGCTCTCTTATAAAGTAAAATTGCCTTAATTAAGCAGAAGACAAATTACTATTATTACATATTAAATTCTTCATGGATGCTTATTATTATACTTAGCTTATTAGCTCATTAATATCAAAATGATTATTATTGATTATAAGATAATTTAAAAAAACTTTAGTGTCACATGTTTGCCTGTGTATGTATATATTAAAATCAGTTCTGCAAAGTTCATGATGTTGTCCCTCTTTACTGCTGCATAGAACTCCATTGTATACATGTACCACATTTTCTCTATCTACTCATCAGTTGAGGGGCACCTGGGCTGGTTCCAGCTTTTTGTTATTGTGAACAGAGCTGCAATAAACATAGCTGTGCATGTATCTTTGCAGTAAGTTGTGTCTTGTGGGTATATACCCAGGAGTGGTATGACTGGGTCAAATGGAAGTCTCATTTTGAGTCTTTTAAGGGTTCTCCACACTGCTTTCCATAGTGGCTGTACAAGTTTACATTCCCACCAGCAATGGATGAGTGTTCCCCTTTCCCCGCAACCTCTCCAGCATTTGGTATCATTCGTGTTCCTGATCCTAGCCAGTCTTATTGGAGTAAGGTGATATCTCAAAGTGGTTTTAATTTGCATTTCCTTAATTATCAGAGATGTTGAACAGTTCTTAAGATGTTTCTCGGCCATCTCTAATTCCTCCTCTGTGAAGTCTCTATTCAGATCTTTGCTCCATCTTTTGAGTGATTCATTTGTTTTCTTTCTTCTAATTGCTTGTGCTTCATTAGTAGGATCGAAAGGTTACTCCTGAACAAACTGTCAGCCCATGAAAGGAAACAGCCAGAATTGACCAGAATCCAAGTCAACAGCTCCAGAGAGAGAGGACAGTTTTACTTCTCATCCACCTGTGCCCCTTTTCTAAGTCTAGGGAACAATCTGCGGAAGAGGGGGCGTGGTAGAATGTAAAGGCTGCGATTGGGGTGAACGGTGAAACTACAGCGATGTAGTCTGGACACTCATTTGATCAACTTGATTGAACAAACAACCTGTCACCCCCCACTGAATGGTGGGACTGTGGGGGTTTGAGCACAACAGTCTGTAGATTGGTTTTGCATGAAGGATGCTTATACTCATGGATTATCACTTATAGCTAAAAAATGAAAAAAAAAAAACCTGAAAGATGCAGGACAGTTATGGCAGAATACGTGATCTGGGATGGGATGGGGGTGGGGGGGAAGGGAAAGGGAAATATGCCTGATCTGAATTGGAAAATGATGTACGAAATGCACAAACCATCAATAAAAATTAAATTAAAAAAATAAAATAAAATCAGTTCTAAAATTCAGAGAGTGCTAGTTTGGACTTGAAGGATTTTTAATAACAATTTCACACTCTAGATCTATAGCAACTAATTCAAGTATCATCTAATATACAGAAGATGGTTTGTTAATAAGCATAAGTAATTATAGAAATAGCTTTTATTTCCTGATGAAATATATAGTGCCCCAATTATAAAATATCCTATACAAACTGTATGAACCTGGTCACCGCTGTGTGAGTAAAGTGGTACAAACCAGAAACCCAGCAGAATCTGATCTTCAGTGCAGAGTGTTCCTGATGTCCGTTTGGTTCTTTTTTCCCAGTCTTAGGTAGGCTCATTGGTCATAGTTTCATCAAAAGTTGGTTAATCCTGCCATTAGACTGTAAAATGTTTCTTTTATAGTATGGCTCTCATGTGAAGTGTGTCTCTGAGTTATCAGAGTAAATCAGAAGTACCCGTGGATGCCATTGAGTTAAAAAAGGTTGCATGACTATTTTGAGAAATTTTTGTTTGTTAAACTTGAAATTATAGCATAATTCCTCTATAACTTGCCTTTATTGTAATTTTTACTGGATTTTTAATAGTTCTTACTTCTGTTTTGTTGCTGTTTTGGAGTAGACTTTTATGACACAACCCCTTGGATGGTAACAACCATGCTTTCTAGGGTCATTTTGTAATGGTTTTATAATCACTAAATAATGTGTGCAGGTCAGGTCTTTTCAATAGTGTTTTGAATGGACTTTCTTCTTACTTGTACCCATGAGATCTGCAGCATTGGTGAACTGGTTAAATGATTAAAGGATAAACAAAATACTGATCTTTGCCATTAGGAAAAGTCAAGAGCTTAGAGGACTGAAAGATACCAAAATTGGCCAAAAACTTAGAGGACTGAAAGATACCAAAATTAACAGAGTAATAAGTGTGAAATATCAGGAGTTATGTGGGATCGAAGGATTCACTTTGAATAGAGGGCATTCCATACTTAAATCAGTTAGTTCTAGAAAAAATATGGCTGTTTGGTCATTTTAATATGCCTTCTTTTCCTTTAAAAGAATATTTATGGTAAGCCATTCTAACATAGATGTCATCAATTAATGATGAGAATTTTAAAGATTTGTCACATATTGAAGACATGTATGAAAAAACTCACAGTTAAGATTATAATTAGTGTAAAAGGGCTGTAAACGTTTCCGCTAGGATCCACATGGATCCCACTGCTTTTTCTGTACATAGTACTGGAGTTTCAAAAAATCAGATAAAAAAAATACATCCCCAACTCCCCCAAAACAAATCAAAGGCATCATAATAAGAGAATAAAAGTAAAAAGTATCTATATTTGCATATGACTGAGCAGAAAAAAGGAATCAACTTCATTTATAATGCTATAAAAATTATTTAGGAATATATTTAACCAATTAGGTAAAAGTTTTATACATTGAAAACTATAAAATATTGCTGAAATAAATTTAAGGAGATACAACTAATTGAAAAGATATCTCATGTTCAAAGATTTAAAAACTTAATATAGCTAAAAAGTTTTACAGTATCAGAAGAAACTACAGATTTAATGTGATTCTTTCCAAAATCTCAAATTCATTCTTCGCAGAAATAAACAATCCTAAAATTTGTGTGGAACCACACAAAAGTTCAAAATAACCTAAGTAACAGTAAGAATGGAAAAATTAGAGATATCTGATTTCATGAATGAAAATTATACTACAAAGACAGATAGCAAGCATAAAACAGACATATTGACTTTTAAAGCAGAATAGGTCCAGAAATAACACATGCATACAATTCAGCTAATTATTGACAGAGGGGGCATAGAAGAAAGGACAGACTCTTCAATAAATCATGCATACAAAAGAATGAATGTGAACTTTATCTTCACCATTTTGGTGACTTTTTTATAAGACTCTGAAGCCACTATATATGTCTCATGAGATATGATGCCATAAAACATTAAGGAAACTCTTCTTTGTTGGCTTTCATAGGGATTTTTGATAAAAAGAGGACACAGAGTTGGATGGGCAAGTAGGGAAGGGGAGGGGTTGGTGGAGTGGGCATATGATCAAAATGCATTGTATGAAATTCTCAAAAGAATTAATATGTGATGAGTGGATAGAGAAAATGTGGTACATCCACACAATGGAGTTCTATGCATTAGTAAAGAAAGATGACATCATGAACTTTGCAGTAAATGGATGGAACTAGAAGATATTTTAAGTGAAGTAACACAGTCCCAGAAAAACAAAAGATGAATGGTATCCCTTATCTGTGGATGCTAGCGCCAAGTACCTAGTTGTAAGTATTTCTTGTGCATGGCCCCTTGAGCTTTTGTCCAAGTAGTTGGGAGTGATGCATATTGGAAAGAAGAAGAAGAAGAAGAAGAAGAAGAAGAAGAAGAAGAAGAAGAAGAAGAAGAAGAAGAAGGAGGAGGAGGAGGAGGAGGAGGAGGAAGAGGAGGAGGAGGAGGAGGAGGAGGAGGAGGAGAAGAAGAAAAAGAAGAAGAAGAAGAAGAAGAAGAAGAAGAAGAAGAAGAAGAAGAAGAAGAAGAAGAAGAAGAAGAACTACGACAGAAAAGACCGAGTCAAAGAACTGACTGAAACCATGAACTTCTGCTCAAAACAGTCAACTTCCACATCGAGAATTTTGAGAAAGACTGAGAAAAAGATGAAAAACATGTTTGGCAGAATGCATGAGCTTTGGTGGGGTGGGGAGGCAGGGAGGGGGGCATGGGTCTAGATTTGCTTAGTAACACAATCTTGTACAAAAATATATAAAAATAAAAAATAGGGGCTGGAGAGATGGCCTAGTGGTTAAGAGCGCCGACCGCTCTTACAGAGGACCCGGTTCGATCTCCAGCACCCACATGGTGGCCGAGAACCATCTGAAACTCCAATTCCAGGAGAACTCTAGTTCCAGGGGAATCCTACACCCTCTTCTGACCTCTGCAGCATTGCACGACAAGGGTGCACAAACCTGCATGCAGACAGTACATTGATACACATACAGAAATAAATAAAAAAAAAAAATAAAAAAATAATAAAAAATAAAGAATTAATATAAAGGAGCAAAACCCCAAAACTAATATGAGATATATAAGCCTAAATAAGATCACTAGGATTTTCCAAACTGAAGTTTGGGGAATTCATACCTCACTTTGTAATTAGGGAGCCAGGGAGGAGGGGCTGAACACCGCTCATGTCTCTCAGAAGGATTTTTAGCTGCAGTTGGCATAGCTCTCAGGATACAACAAAATCAAGGATGAATTTGGGACAAGTGTATTAGTTATGTGGGATTGGAGGATTCACTTAGAATATAGGACAATCCATACTTAAATTAGTTATAGGAAAATATTGTTCCTGTGATAAAATCACCATGACCGAGGGAACTTATAAAAGGAAGAGTTTATTTGAGTTACATTGTCAGTTCCAGGAAATTCAAGTCCATTGTGGCAGGAGGCATGGTTGCAGGAGCTAGAGCACAAAACTGAGGTTCATATCTTCAGGTGGGCACAGGATGCAGAGAGAGCAACTGGAGACTGGCAAGCCTTTTTGAACTCTCTAAGCCTTCCCCAGTGATGTACTTCCTCCAGCATGACCACACCTTCTAAGACCTCAAAAAAACAGCACCACCAACTGGGGACAAAATATCTGAATACTTGAAGCCTACAGGGGACATTCTCATTCAAACCACCACCACCACCACCACCACCACCACCACCACCACCACCACCGCCACCGCCACCACAAGCAACAGTGTTGTCTGTCTCTGATATGAGGGAGAAGACCAACAACTGAAGCAAAGTTGGGAAAGGGGAAAGTGTGGACAGGGGAACTTTTGACATGGTAGTTTATCCCATAGGCTTGGTGGAGGTAGTGGCAGTCATATGGATAGTGCAGTGGATAGTGAGGTATATAACTAAGATGAAGCCACCTAGGTGGATGAGGCCAGTGTGGAGAATCCCAGGATGGCAGTCCACTTGTAGATGATATGGAGTGGCATGCTGGCCTGCTTGGCTGGTGGGGTCCACCATGTGAGTATGGAAATGCTTTGAACACAGAAAGTCTAGAACAAACTTTTCAAGCCCCAGGAGTAGCACACCAGGAGCAAAAGTATTAAGAAGCAGTGGTGGAAGCACTGTGGCCATTACTATGGGTAATAAGAAATATGTCACAAGCGGAAGTGGTAGCCTGGAGGGAGACTGAAGTTGTATGAGAGGAATTAGAGCAAGAGAGGGATATGGGGTTGGCCTCTTTGGTACCGGCCTCTGATAATATCAGGAAATTGGATAAGAGAGAAAAAGAGATGGAGCTGTTATCCTGCCATGTATTTTTTTTTTAATGGCTAGAGTGTCTAAAGGGAAAGAGAGACCAAATTGTAATAATACAAGTCATATCCTGGAACCCCAGACCTAGAATGCATGGGAAGAATCAGGTAGTGACAAGAAGGAAGTGACCTAGAAATAGTGGAAGATGGCCCCTGGGTTTGACATTTAATATAAAGGAAGGGAAAAATCTGTGATTCAGCATGCTGGCGGGAGGTCTCAGCAACAGTCCAGTACAGAAGACTATGGTAATCAGTATGCTCAGTAATGGAGCTGTTGGAACTACGGAAGATGTTCAAAGAAGCAATGGAGGAGCCCCTGAGGGGCAGATGGGATTATTTTAAAGGTTGCAGAAGCAGAGAAGCTGAACAATGTAACTACTAATCCCCCTCTGAGGCAGAGATTTCACAATCCAAGGTAATATGAAGGAAATAAGCCCCTGATGGACTGGAGGATTTAAGTCATTAGGAACAAGTGGTTATCCTCAACTGAGGTTCCCATGAATACCAGAGACTGGAAAACCATAGGGTATGAACAGGAATTATTATGGGAACTATGTATGAGGAAAAGTGTGCCTGATGCCAGTTAACAGGCCCAGACAGAACTGTTTTCACCAGAGACTTAAGGAAGAAACTGGTTCAGCAAGGTCCATGAGACTGGTATGGAGCTTTGGTGTTAGTGCTGAGCTCGTGGTTGGGCGTGACCTGTTTGAGGCAGGAGAGGCTTTAGCTGATTTGAATGATTTGGGCCATCATGTAAACTGGGTTCAGAAGGTGCTAAAGCAGGTTGACACAAGGGAGAGGGAAGGGATCCAGAAAAGGGCCCCTCCATGTCTTCCAAGCACAGGTGTGGCTGGATCCATGCAGAACTGGGGATGCTGGTCCAAAACTGATGGGCAGCCAAGCGCCATGCTAGTGAGACTCCAGGGCATTAAGACCAGACCAGAAGTTCACCACAGGAGAGAAAGAAACCAGAGACCAGGAGTTGCAGGTGACTCCAACTGCAGCACCTGCTTTGGAGGAAGGCAGTCTCATGGGATGAGAGTCTCCTCAGCCACTCTCCTGAAGGGGTGGCCAAGGTTGGCCACAGGTGAGGGCGGTACTGGGTGACCAGAAGCCCCATATTGAATTGAGGATTTATTGGTTTCCCACTAATACATAAAATACGTGGGCTCTAGTAGATACTGGAGCAGAGTGTACATAGATTCATGGAAACCCCTCCAAAACACCAGGGCCAATGGGTGGCAGTGGATGAGTATGGGAATAAAACCATATGGGCGAAGTGCACTAGACTCACCCTGGGAGTAGGCAGTTATCCTCCCCTCCCCCAAGAAGTCCAAGGTGTGCATCTATTCTCTGTGAGAGAACATTCTAGGGGTGGATGCCCTAATGGGATACACATTGCATCCCATTTTTGGAGAGTTCCATCTGAGGGTGTGAGTAATGAAAGCAGTTACTGGGGATGGACAGGATGGGGGCCAGTCCAGTAGCTCTCCCCACCAAAGGTGGTGAATATCAAATAGTACAGTCTGCCTGGGGGTCAAGATGGGATCACAGAGACCATGCCAGAGTTGGAGCGATCAGAGACCACCCACTCATATCAGAGCCCTTTCAGTAGCCCAGTATGGCCTATTAGGAAGCCAGATAGCTCATGGGAAGGAGCTGCAGCCTACAAAGTAAGGTGGTGCCTCCCATCCATTCAGCCACTCCTAAAGGAACAGATGGTGCAAGAAATGGGGTCCTTCCGTGCTGCAGTGGATATTGTTAACACGTTCTTTAGTGTCTCTTTAGCTGTGATACATGGGTTTGGGGTGCAAAAATGCCCAAAAGTATTTTGAGAAGGCCAAGATACTGGTCAAACTAAATAGCTGTGTGCACCAATACTCCAGTGTCCCTTCCTCTTGGAATTGACCAGGAGTCCTGGGGGTTATGGGTGGGGCTCCTGGCAATAACAGCCTGAACAGATTGTCCTGATTGGATTCTGGTCCCAGTCATAGAAAGGGGCAGAATCCCAGTCCACAGGTCTAGAACAGCAACTGCTGGTGCTATACAAAGCATTGCAACATATGGAATCTATTACAGGCCCCACCTCAGTTTCTGTAACACCTGCATATCCCATAAAATGATGAGTGGAGGGCCTGTTAGCCCAGCCTCTGTCAGGGGTAGCACAAAACCAAGCATTGCAAAGGTGGCATGCATAATTACAACAGTGAGGGGTGGTGTAAGCAAGCCTGATCATCAATGCCATGCAGCCACTATTAGGGACAGTTTGTTTCAAGGCATTGAGCCTCTTCCTTCACCTCCTATGCTATAGGTAACACTCCAGCAAGACCAGATGCAGTGCTAGAAGGAAATCCCCAAGTTCTTGCTGATGCCTGGTACACGGATGGCGCCAGCACGGGAGGCAAACAAGAGTGGGTAGCTGTGACAACACAGATGGACAGTGACTCTGTGTGGCTTGACAGAGAGAAGGCGTGAACAGCCAGTGGGCAGAATTAAGAGTTGTGTGGATAATAACATGAGAGCCCTTGTCAGTCACCATCTGCCAGTTGGGCAGTATTCAAAGGCCTACCTTATGGATGGCCTAATGGGAGGAAGAAAATTGGCAGGTCATGGGACTGCTACTATGGAGACAACAAACGTGGATGGAAATATATTGCAAGGTGCAGCAAGAGCTAGTGCTCCTGATGGCTCAACGTGTGGCAGCCTATCACCTGGTGAGTCTCCTGGGGAACCAGGAAGCTGGTGCTCTTACCAGGGAAAGGGTTATCAACTCCAGGTTCTCCCAGAAGCAGCTCATGAAGTCTAGCCACAGGTGAGCCAGCACAGGATGGAAAATAGCCAAAGCATCTGGCATCCCAGTAAAACACCCTGAAACTCAGCAGGCTGTCTTGGCCTGGGAGCCTTGCTCCAGGATTAGGACTGGAAAGATGGTTGGCCTGATAGGACACATACATAAGTCCGGCTTCCCCATAAGAGACTGGTGGATAGGTTATATAGGACCCCTGCCAGTAAGTGACCAATGCAGGAATGCTCTCACTGTGTGAACACTGCCACAGGCCTCATGCAGAACTTTCCTTGCAAGCAAGCAATGGGTAAGGCTGCTATTAAGGGCCTTACCCTACTCAGTGTCGTGTGTGGGTGTTCATGGAGTATTGATAGTGACAGGGACACACTTCACCATTACTGATATACAAACCAAGGCTGAGAGTATCCAGGTTCAATGGTATTTCCTCCTTCCCTACACCCTACTAGGGCAGGGTTAATTGAAAGAAAAAATGGGTTATTAAAGAACAGTTAAAAGCACAGAAAGAACCTTACAGGGATGGAAGAAAGTCCTTCAAGAAGCCACATGGTTTTTAAATGAAAATCTTGGTACCAGGAATGGGTTGCCCACTTCTGAGCTGTTGTTCAGGGAAGACCCGGAGGCCGCCCAAACAATAAAGACCATTGCCACTAATGTTGGCTGCATACCAGAAACAGTTAAGACCAGAGGAAGGAGTGGAGTGTTGCATAGAATTGTCCTCAGCCTGCAAGTTATGGATAAACTCCTTCCCAGGCTTGGTGACACCTGCTTGCCTAGGATTATAAACTTGTTGACCTTCCATGAGAAAAGGAGGCAGAAGAGTCAGTTCCTGCCTCCCAGCCAGCCAGTTGGCCTTGGCTGTTTGTATATGTTCCCCCAAGGCAGAGATATCTAAATATCATGATGAACATGCACAGGAGAAATGAGAAGGATGGATGCTAGTTTCATAATTTTAAGTCTACTTTTCCTAGATATCAAATATGCTATAAGTTGAGGACAGTTAGAAAACAAATATAAAATCATTTGAAAGGCTTTATAAATTTATTTGATTCCACCACTGACAGGTTAGGACAGATTTTCATCTTTCTTCATTAGTAACTATGTTGCTCAGCATTGCCAAAGTCTTTTGCATTTCTCCCAGGAAGCACTGCTGAATGCAAACATGTTACAGACAACCTGTCAGATATGTCACAGCTCTTGAGTTAGGTTGCTTATTTTGTTGATCCTCATAAAGGCTCTCATTCAGGATTAAGAGTTTCATATATTTAAGAGTACCTCTGGTAGAAACTAGTGTACTAGGTGAAGGAAATTGATAGGCTCTGTTTAAAGAATGAAAGCTCTATTTCTCCAGGAAAGAAAATTAACAATACATTTAGGCTTAAATAGAAACAGAATGCACTAACTAAAGTTGTTCTAGATCTTGAAAATAACTTATTAGTGTATATATGTATTATAAAACAATTAACTCCTAACTTTTTCTTCAGTCCCCAAATTTGTGTGACTCATATTCCTCCTCCACATTCTGCCAACTTTCAGAATCCTAAGGAAGGAAGGGTTCATGTTCAAATTTTCAGTGGACCTATCTAGTCCTGTGGCTTCCCAGTCCTGTAGCCCCTGAAGATTGTGCTTCACATTGTTGAATCATACAGTCTCTATGGCCTTACAGGACCACCAGGTTGATAGCTAGTACTCTGTAATTGACAGAAATATCTAGTTCTAACATGTTCAGACTTTTACTTGCCTGATTTCTTTCTCATGGCAAGATTATCTATTAGGAAGCTAATTGATATGAGCTGTACCTTCTACTGCACATAGCTGGGTTCACACTCTCAAATGCATGTATTTGTTTCTCCTTTATTTGAGGCCATATATTAAGTTACAACAAGTTCTTGACTTTCATCTAAAGAACTTTGTGTGAGAATCGGGATATGAGGAATATTTCTTTTTCTTTCACTCAGTGTTCTTCATAATTGCAGGGGAATATGTACTGTACAATACCATGAATTGGAGAATTCATAGGCACTTTGTGTCATGTCAGGTTTCTTTCGAATTCAAGAGCCCAGACTCCTATCAGGAAGCCTTCCTGGCATGGGTCCATCTTTCACTGACATGATTAGATAGAAAAGGTTTGGTATGACTTAAAGATTCTTCCTGTGCCCAGTTCTTCAGCTTCAACTGTACTGGAGAATTTTCCTGGTATTTGGTTTCTTGACACTGAATCTAAAATGACTTTCTTTTTTCCTCTCCTCTCCTCTTCTCTCCTCTCCTCTTCTCTTCTCTTCTTCTTTCCTTCCTTCCTTCCTTCCTTCCTTCCTTCCTTCCTTCCTTCCTTCCTTCCTTCCTTTCTTTTTTTTTCTTTCTTTCCTTCTTTCACCTATCATCTATCCATCGCTCTAGTTTTTCTATCATCTATTTATAAATCCAATTATCATTAACTTTTCATCTCTCTATATTCTATTTATCTATGTGCTATCTATAGCTATCTATTTTTTATCACTTATCTTTATAACATCTGTCTACCTGTTTAACTATATGCATGTATGTATGTATGTATGTAACTATCTATCTCCCTACCTATCATCAAACTATTTATGTTTTTATCTATAATCTATCTACATATCTATGACCTATCTATCTATCTATTTATCTATCTATCTATCTATCTATCTATCATCTATCTATCATCTACATAACTTGTTCTTCTTTTTTCCTTAATTTTTTATTGAGATTTTTTGCATTTCATATAACATTTAAAAAAATTTTTTAATTTTTATTTATTTCGGTATGGATATGACTGTACTGTCTGCATGCAGGTGTGTGCACCCATGTTGTGCAATGCCGCAGAGGTCAGAAGAGGGTGTCGGATTCCCCTGGAATTGGAGTTCTACTGGAATTGGAGTTTCAATTGGTTCTCGGCTGCCATGTGGGTGTTGGAGATCGAACCCAGGTCCTCTGTAAGAGCAGTTGGCGCTCTTAACCACTAGGCCATCTCTCCATCCCTCATATAACATTTCTTAATCAGGTTTACACCTGTTCCCCAATCCATGTCTCCCCCCTCCAGGATTCATACATTCTTGCTGTACATGTTAAGTCCTATCTTGCATCTTTTCCTTAGTCATTTAAAAATTTTTTTTGATGCAGAAATTTATGTTTTGGTCAGTTCCTTGAACAAGTATTTTTTTGTTCCCTTTACTTTTATATTACTCCAGTATATACATATATACACTCCACATATATACCAACATTACAAAATCTGAAAATAAAAATAAGTTATTTCAGAGAACATTTAGTGATTCACATTTTAACAGTAATGTTGCATGCTGGTGAAAAGAAATATAACTTTATATTCCTAAATTACATAGCCAATTGATGTGTGTTTTAATGTACTTTAAAAATTTATTTATTTATTTTTTTATGTGTATGAATGTACTGTCTGCATGTAGGTCTGTGCACCCATGTTGTGCAATGCTGTGGAGGTCAGAAGAGGGTCTCAGATTCCCTTGGAACTGGAGTTCTCCTGGAATTGGAGCTACAGACTGTTCTCAGCCGCCGTGTGGGTACTGAGGATCGAACCCGGGTCCTCTGCAAGAGCAGTCAGTGCTCTTAACTGCTGAGCCATCTCCAGCCCCACAACACTTTAAAAAAATATTTCTTCTGTGACTATACCAAAGTAACCTACCATAACAATTAGTACTGTTTAAAAACCTATATATCTAATTGCTTGTGCTTCATTAGTAGGATTGAAAGGTTATTCCTGGACAAACTGTCAGCCCATGAAAGGAAACAGCCAGAACTGACCAGAGTCCAAAATGACAGCTCCAGAGAAAGTAGACTGTTTTGCTTCTCGTCCACCTGTGCCCCTTTTCTAAGCCTAGGAAACAATCTGCAGAAGAGGGGGCATGGTAGAATGTAACGGCTATGATTGGGGTGAATGGTGAAACTACAGCAATATAGACTGGACACTTATTTGATCAACTTGATTGTACATACAATCCCTCCCCCAGCTTGATGGTGGGACTCTTGGGTTGCGTGGGTGTGGGCACAACTGCTTGCAAATTGATTTTACATGAAGGATGCTTGTACTCATAAATTATCACTTATTGTTAAAAATGAAATAAAATAAAGTATATATTTTAAAAAATGTTTCTTAGCCATCTTTATTGCTTCTCTTGAGAAGTCCCTGTCCAGGTGTAAATGCACCTGTGTTCTGCAAAGGCCACAAAGGTCAGAAGAGGGCATCAAATCCCCTGGAACTGGAGTTACAGATGCTTGTTAGCTGTCATGTGAGTTCTGGGAACTGAACCCAGGTCCTCTGCACTAGCAGCCAGTACTCTTCACTGCTGAGCCATATCTCCAGTCCCTGTAATACATTTTCTTAAGGAAGAAAATATGGAAGCTAAAGCGTGTTTCATACAAATGATATGTCAACTCATCTACTGTACTAGTGTAATCATTATGAATAAATCAATTGTCATTATTCATGGGAGACGTTTTTGTATTATAATTTAACAACATTGAAAAATTATTCTTTTATTTATTTTCAAAATAATACTAATAGTTAACACGTATGGAACACTTCCTGTTTCCAGGCTTTGTCTTCCATATCTATCCATTTACATACATGTATGAAATATATCTCAAAATCATATATGAACTACTATATTATATTAATATTATATAACTATGTATATAATAGGTACATATACATCTACTGAAAGTTTATTTTTGTTTTTAATTGTTTACTTATTTTTATAAGGGATTCACAATATAAGGGCATAGCTGTTTTCAGATCAAATTAATGTTGCATTTCTTTAATTATTAGCAACACTGAACATTTTTTAAGATGTTTCTCAGCCATCTCTAATTCCTTAATTGTGAAGTCTCTGTTCAGCTCTTTGCTCCATCTTTTGAGTGGGTCATTTGTTTTCTTTCTTCTTTGTTTTTTGAGTAGTTTATATATTCTGGAAATCAATGCTTTGTCACATGTATCTGCGGTGAATGTTTCCTCCCACTCTATGGGTTTTCTCTTCATTTTTTGATTGTTTCTTTTGATGTACAGAAGCTTTTGAACTTAACTGTCTATCTTATTTCTTGTGAAACTGCTGTCTGATTTAGGAAGTCTTTTCCTACACCCATGTCTTGTAGTCTGCTGCCAAATTTTTCTTCTATTGCCTTCAGAGTTTTGGGTTTCATGTTGAGGTCTTTGATCCATCTGGAGTTGACTTTTGTACAGGGTGAGAGGTAGGGGTTTAATTTCATTCTTCTACAAGTGGTGATCCAGTTTTTCCGACACCACTTGCTGAAGATGCTGTCTTTCCTCCATTGTGTCTTCTTGGCCTTCGTGTCAAATATGACGTGGCTGAAATTGTAGGTGCTCAAGTTTGATCTTCAGTTTTTTTCCATTGGTCAACAGGTCTGTTTTTGTGCCAGTACCAAGATGTTTTTATGACTGTAGCCTTGTAGTATAGTTTGAAGTCTGGTATAGAGATCCCCTCTGTATTGCTCTTTTCACTCAGGGTTCCTTTGGCTATTTGGGGTTTTTTGTTTTTCCGTACGAAATTAAGGATTTTTTTCCAAGCCTGTGAAGAAACTCTTGGGGATTTTAATTGGGATTGCATTGAATCTGTATATTAATTTGGGTAGAATGGACAATTTTACTATATGAATTCTCCATGAGCATGAGCGGTCTTTCCATCTTCTGATGTCTTCTTCAGGGGTTTAAAATTTTTTCAGAGATCATTGGTGTCTTTGGTTAGGTTTGTTCCTAGGTATTTTATTGTTTTTGAGGCTATTGTTAAGGGGGAAGGTCTCCTTGTATTCCTTCTTCAGTTGCTTGTTGTTTGTGTAAAAAAAGGCTACTAATTTTTTTAGGTTAATTTTGTATCCTGCCACGTTACTGAAACTCTTAATCATTTCTAGGAGTTTTCTGGTGGAGTTTTTAGCATCCCTTATGCAAACTATCATATCATCAGCAAAAAGGGATAGCTTGACTTCCTGTTTTCCAATTAGTACCCCTCTAATTTTCTTTTCTTGCCTTATTGCCCTAGCAAGTGTTTCAAGCACTATATTGAAGAAGAGTGGTGACAGGGGGCAGCCTTGCTGAGTTCCTACCTTTAAAGGGAATGCTTCTATCATTTCCCTGTTTAGGGTGATATTGGCTGTGGGTTCCTGTATATGGCTTTGATTACATTGAGAAATGGTCCCTCCAATCCAATTCCCTCTAGGACTTTAAGCATGAAGGAATGTTAGATTTTGTCAAAGGCTTTTTCTGCATCAATTGAGATGATCATGTGGTTTTTGTCTTTCAGCCCATTTATATGTTCTATGACATTTATTGGCTTTCATATGTTGAATGATCCCTGCATCACTGGTATGAATCCAACTTGCTCATGATGGATGATCTTGATGTGGGTCTGTATGCAGTTTGCAAGTATTTTGTTGAGAATTTTTGCAACTGTGTTCATTAATGAGATGGGTCTATAGTTCTCCTTTTTGGTTGTATCTTTGCCTGGCTTTGGTGGAATTTTAAAAGCATGCATTCAGAGAGAGAGAGAGAGAGAGAGAGAGAGAGAGAGAGAGAGAGAGAGAGAGAAAGAGAGAGTTTGTGCATGCAGGGAACGACATAGAGATACAGAGATAACAGTTACATAATTTATTTTTTCTTGTTTTTCCTTGTTTGCTTCAGATAGAGCCTAAGTAGCCTTGGCTGTCCTGGAACTCATTATATACACCAAGATGACCTCAAATTCAATGATCACTTTCCTCCACTTGCTAAGTATTGGAATTAAATGTATGCACTACCATGCATGTGCCTGGGGCCTGAAGCTAACACAAAACTTCCTTGATTGTGCTCTAAGTATTTTTTGAGGACTTTACTTATTTACTTAAAAAAAAAAAACATTTTCCTCGAGCCAGGTGTGTGGTGGTGTATGTCTTTAATCCCAGGACTCAGGAGGCCTAGGCAAGTAGATCTCAGTCAGTTCATAGCCAGCCTGGTCTGCACAGCAAGTTCCAGGCCCGCTGGAGCTATGGGGAGACTCTCTCTTTCTGTGTCTCTGTGTCTCTATCTCTCTCTGTCTCTGTCTCTCTGTCTCTGTCTCTCTGTCTGTCTGTCTCTCTCTCTCTCTCTCTCTCTCTCTATATATATATATATATATATATATATATATATATTGTGCATTTTACGTAATAGATCTTAATCAAATTTATAGCCCTTCCCCATCCATGTTTTGCCATAGTCCCCCCACACACTAGTGGCCAGCTAGTGCTGTGTGACCGAAAGTTCTGCACCAAGGCCTACCACCTGTCCTGTCTGGGCCTGGGCAAGCAGCTTTTTGGGAAGTGGGAATGTCCTTGGCATCACTGTGATGTGTGTGGCAAGCCTTCTGGCTCCTGCCACCTCTGCCCCAACTCCTTCTATAAGGAACACCAAGATGGGACAGCCTTCCGCACCCAGGATGGGCAGTCCTACTGCTGTGAGCATGACTTGGGGCAGAACCCGCAAGAAGCAAGACTGAGAAACCTTTCCTGGAACCACTGAAGTCAAAGGGGAAGAGGAAGAAAAGGAGGTGTTGGCGAAGGGTCACAGAAGGCAAATAGAGCCAAGTAGCAGCTTCATCAGATTACAGAGGTGGCATTGGGGCAGCCAACCCTGCCTGCAACGGGAAGGCCAGCATGGCAGTGGCCCCAAGGACCCAGCTCATAGTGCTATAACATATATGGGCCTCCCCAAGAGGGAGTGCCTTTTCCTCCACTGAGACATCCTCAGCAGCTGTGCTGCATCTGCACTGATGCCAGTCAGAGCGGGCTCGGCGGTCCAGGACAAACAAGCCTTACTACATAGCCAACATTAACATGCCTTCCCATTGTTTCTATTTTAGATTCAAGATTAAAATTATGATTGAACATTAAAAAATATGCATTCTGTCATATAACTGAAGTCTTATCCAGTCAACCATTTTTACTCAGATGTCCCTTGGTGTAGGTTCATCTACTGGAGTCTAGTCAGCCTATCTAGCATCACTCCCTTAAAGATGATCAACTCTTCCTTACCCCTGAAGCAATCAGTTGCCAATAGCTCCTTGGCTAGGGTTGGGGCCTGTTGCCCATTTCTCCAGTTCTCTGCTGGATTTTTGTCTGACTGAGTAGGCCTGGGCCTTGTTCATGGTGTCACCATTGTTGCAAGTGCAGGCTACTGGGAATGTGCTCATCTTACTATTTGGGGGGCAGGGTCTCTCAGCCAAATCCAGAGCTGCCTGATGTAGCTAGTCTGGCTAGCTGGTTTATATCCAAGTGCACTTCTGCCTCAGCCTCACCAGGCTGGAATTACAGGCCAGATGGCACACCTCGCCTAGCATTTATGTGGCTTCTGGGGACCTGCACAGCAAGTGGTTCAACCACTGAGCCATCTCTCCAGTGCCCAAGGCACATGTTCTCCCTTTTTATTAGCTTCTCCTTTTTTTATTATTAAGGAATGATCTATATTCAATAAGATTCATCTTGCAACTGTAGACAATTGTGTAACCATGACTACAATGGAGATACAGGATGGTTCCATCACTCTGGACTGAGGTTTTGTTTGTTGTTGTTGTTGTTTTGGTTCAGAGTCTTCCTGTAGTCCCAGCAGGCCTGGAATTTGATATGTAGACTAGTCTGGCCTTAATCTCACAGAGATCTACCTGCCTCTGCCTCCTCTGTGGAGTGCTGGGATAAAAGCAACAGCACTCCTGACTATGGACCATCAACTTAGTTTCATCATTCTGCCTGCCCTTTCATACTCTGTCCGTGACTGAAGCCCTTGGCATCTACAAGCATGCAGTATGAACCTTGGAATCACTTTTCTCATATTAACCTATTTAGTCCTCAAACAACTCCAGAGGGCAAGTACCACAGTGACTCTATAATATTTGTAACATGGGCAGGGTAAAAATAATGCTTATTCCACAGTAAGTAAGAAGGGGAAACAGGGATTTGAATGCATGTGGTGTAGCTTCTGACTCCATGTCTGAAACTGATGTTATACTTCCTTATTCAACACTAAAATAAGATAGTATGAATATCATAAACCATATTAATTGAAAACATTGGTCTACTACTATAAGCCAAGATCTGAGTTTGAATTCAGCAAACTTTGTTTTCCTCAGCAATTTATTTATTTTTAATATGGATGAGTATTCTGAAGGTATGCTGGTACCTGCAATGCTCTTGGGAGCCAGCGAAGGAGAGGGATTCCCTGGAACTGGAGTTACAAGCAGTTTTTAGCTGCTATGTGGGTTGTAGGAACAGAACCCAGGTCTTCTGCAAGAGGACCCAATGCTCTTAGCAGCAGAGAGATTTTCCTCAATTATTATAAACACCATTTATTATTATCTTTATTTAATGGAAGATAAAACTAATGCTGTAGATCGTATTTACTTCGAGCCCCATTTTTGAGATAAGGCTACAAAAGCCCCATATTAAAAATTCAATATGGGGCTGGAGAGATGGCCTAGTGGTTAAGAGCACCAACTGCTCTTACAGAGGACCCGGGTTCGATCCTCAGCACCCACATGGCGGCTGAGAACCGTCTGAAACTCCAATTCCAGGAGGACTCCAGTTCCAGGGGAATCTGATGCCCTCTTCTGACCTCCGTGGCATTGCACGACACAGGTACACAAACCTACATGCAGACAGTACATTTATACACATACAAAAATAAATAAAATAAAAAAAATAAAAATTCAATATGATGCACCTGATTCTAAGATACACACTTTCCTCCCCGTCATATTGCTAACTTTTTATTTTAATTGTTGTTTTGAAGGTGGGTCTTGCTAGGTACAAGCAGGCCTCCAATACACCATGCTTCAGCCTCATCCTCTGAGTGCTGGGATTGCATTGCACGTGAGTGCCTTTGTCTTTGTCTTGCCGTGTCTTTGAATTTCTCTTCAAAGATAATACTTTTCTGAGGTAGCTGTCATAGGCTCTGTACAAATAATGATACATTGGTAACATTAATACTCATGGGAACATGGATAACAACAAGTTTAAAGTAACATTATCTTTAAGAGGGGGATGTAGAAATCAGAGAAACTTGACTCCTGTGAATTATTGTTTAACAGTAAAAGTCAACTGGGAAATGAATCTTCAAAAACTAAACAAGGCAGACTTGGTGGTTCAGGCGTGTGTTCTCAAATACTCATGGTGCTGAGACAGGAGGATCATAGGTTAAAAGCCTACTGGGTCTAAAGAGCAAGTTCAAGTCCAGCATGAGCTATCCAGTGAGATGCTGTCTAAAAAATAAAGAATAAAAACAAAACAACAACAACACAATGGCTGGGGACCTAACTTGGGGATAGAATACTTGCCTAGCATGTATGAGGTCCTAAGTTCAGCTCCCAGTGCTGCACACACACACAAAATAAACAAGAAAATAAGTGAGTAAAAATTGTAGTTGATGCCACTAATTGCTCAGTTATTGAAATG
Organism: Rhizomys pruinosus; assembly: GCA_009823505.1. NCBI lineage: Eukaryota > Metazoa > Chordata > Mammalia > Rodentia > Spalacidae > Rhizomys > Rhizomys pruinosus. The sequence continues at coordinate 1,147,037 of VZQC01004033.1, read as the reverse complement.
TTTAAAAACTAAGCACTTATATGCAGTCATCTTTCATAAATATATAAATGCAAATAATACTATTCATTCAGGACTTGTCCTTGATAAACAGCTTCCTTAATTAATTTGTACTGTAAATGATATTAGCCAGAATCATATCCTTCCAATTTGAAAGCTTACTTACAAATAACAGGTAATTTCTGCTCTGTGATATAATGGACATTTTGCTTAATAACACCCACTAGGATATCAGCAATTTTACATGTGTTATTAGTTTCTTGAATGAGCACTTATGTCTTTGCATACCTAGGAGAAGGTGGCAAGGTCATTTATCCCTAGAGACACAATATTTACCAGTGGCTTAAATGGGTAACAACACTTAATCAATCATTTTCTATTTTCCACCTGCCTCATCAAGAAAGCTGCTGATCCAGATATTCTCCAGTCCTTTTCGTTTGCACCTGAAGATCTTTTAAAAACACTGAGGAAAGCTGCGCTGCACGATGAATGGAAGACATAAAACTCTTGAGAAGCAAAGGAGATGAGCTGCTTGTTGGATGACCCATAGCAATATAGTCTGAACACTCATCTGATCAACTTGATTGAACATACAAGTCCCTCCAGCTGGATGGCGGGACCCATGGGTTGTGTGGGTTTGGGCACAACTGCTTGCAAATTGGTTTTACATGAAGGATGCTTGTACTCATAAATTATTACTTATTGTTAAAAATGAAAAAAAATAAAGCAATTAAATAAAAAAAATAGGCCTAACTCTCAGGATAAGTCTTTGAAAATCTTGTAGATGCAACTACATTGATTTTTCCTGTGCATTGCTAAGTAAAATTATGCCTTGTAATCAGCATTCGCTGGTCATTGCTATCCTGAGGTCAGCCATGGGTAAAACATCAGAGTATGGAATAAGAAGTCATTGGTTATCTAAATTCATTAATGCAATCACTTTCAATAGACAGCCTTAAGTTATTTCAGTTGGCTTTATTTGAGAATACTCCCTATGTTAGAATCTGAGTTACTTTACAAATGAGTGATTCCTTTGAAAATTACTTTTTATGCTATGAAAAATACTTTATTTTATTATTACTACATTTAAAAAGCCATTTCCCACTTTAAACAAAGCCAATGTCTAGAGGGAATTCTAGTCTGTCCTAAGCACTTTACTTCACAACTAGAAAGCATCTTCAGATGACATATTTTAAGGAAAAGAAATTTCTTTTTCAATGTTATTTAGTCATTCATTGTATTTACTTTTGATGTATGACATTCAAATGTTAAAACGGCAGAAGATGGATACAGTCATGTAGCTATCAAAAGAATAATACTCTGGTCAGCAGGGGTGGCACAATGGTTAAGAGCTCCTATTGCTTTTGAAGAGGACCCAAATTCAGTGCCCAGCACCCATGCACATTAACTGGCTCGCAATGGCCTGGAACTCCAGCTCCAGGCTATCTGACACCTTCTTCAGGCCTCACTGTGCACCTGCATGTATGTGCACACACACACACATGTAAATAAAAATGTATATTTAAAAATAATTCTTAGTAGAAAAATAAATGATTCTGGCTAGGAAAACATTTATGCTATCCCTGTTTTTAAAATGTGAGAAGTTTCAAGGGACAAAGAAGAAAATTCTCCCTTGTAGAAAAGACAATCAGAGAGAACACAATGGCTTAAGAAAGGATGGAGCATGGACTACGTAGGTGCCTGCACTCTCTTAGGGGGCTTAGAGTGTGGTTAGTGTATTTTATGTAAATCAAAGCTCCAGCTGTGTGATCTACTCAGAGCTAGCTATTGTGCCCAACTGCTGAAGTGAAGCGAGGGGCTTCCGGGGGATTTCTGACAGTGAAGAGCGTACAGCTTCACCCCTCAGGAAAATAGATGCTCTTCCAAAACACGTGCTGAATGATGCCTCTTTTCAGTTCTCCACACACTGACTCCCAGAATAATTCAGCTTTATGTAACAGTGATCTACACTGATGATCCAGTTCATGGTTTATGTGGGCATTCAGTCCTCTTAGATCCTTGTCTTTTTCACTCTGTCAACTTTTCATTAGAACATTCAGATCTGAAATGGAAATAACTTACTCTTGTAATAATTTATAATATTTCAGGGCTATATTTTTATGATCTATAATTATGTAGAAGTAGGACAATATAAACTCAATTATTTATTGAGATCTATCTAAAACTTAAATGACCTGAGACTATAGCCTTCATATTTACTGCTCATTGCTGTGGTTTAACAATATTCCCCAAAGTTCAAATTTTGGAAACTTAATATTCAATTTCATATGTCTATGGTATTTATGGGGCCTTAGGGGGCAATTAGAGTTAGATGAGGACTGATTTCAGGATGGGGGTCAGTGGTTTTAGAAGAAAGGGGAGGGAACCCGCACTTGATGTCAACAGCTCTCTCACCATGGTGTTTTCATGCTGAACTTTCCAACTTGAGAAATAATTTCTGTTCTTTATAAACTATCTAGCTTGTAGTACTGTGTCACAACAACAGAGAACAGACCAAGATACTCAGCAACTTGCAAGATGGGTGGGATATGGGAAGGGAATTTTTTTGCAAGTTACATCTGGTGAGACCAACTAGATGATGGTGACCTGAGGACTCACTCCACATCAGTTTTGATCCTGATGCACTTCTAGCACAAAGGGTATATAAATTAAGGACATAATTAAAAAAAAACACAAAGAATAAAACAAAGCTTCAAGCATTATGGTATTTTCTGTTTTATTAGAGAGATGGGCAGTAAGAGTTTGGATCCATGCTGTCACTTAAATGTGGTGCTTTTCTATACCAAAGTAACCGACCATAACAATTAGTACTGTTTAAATACCTATATATCTAATTGCTTGTGTGTCATTAGTAGGATCAAAAGGTTATTCCTGGACAAACTGTCAGCCCATGAAAGAAAACAGCCAGAATTGACCAGAGTCCAAGACAACAGCTACAGAGAAAGCAGACTGTTTTGCTTTTCATCCACCTGTGACCCTTTTCTAAGCCTAGGGAACAATCTGCGGAAGAGGGGGCGTGGTAGAATGTAAGAGCTGCGATTGGGGTGAATGGTGAAACTACAGCAATATAGTCTGGACACTCACTTGATCAACTTGATTGAACATACAAGCCCCCTCCCCCCCAACTGGATGGTGGGACACATGGGCTGTGTGGGTTTGGGCACAACTGCTTGCAAATTGATTTTACATGAAGGATGCTTGTACTCATAAATTATCACTTATTGTTAAAAAATGAAAAAAAAACTGAGAGAAAGATGCAGGACAGTTATGGCAGAATGCATGATTTGGGATGGGGAGGGGTGGGATGGGGGAAGGGAAAGGGAAATATGCTTGAACTGAATTGGAAAATGATGTATGAAATAAAAAAATGAAAATTAAAAAAATATGCTTGGAAAACAGGTCTTTAAAAAGTGTCACTTGTCAAAGAATGTAGGGGAATAAAGGAAAGGAGGGCCTTCTGGGAAGTGCAGTGTCTGAAGTGGGAGTGTCTAGAGGCCAGTACAGCTGAATAAACACAGCAGAAAGAAAATTAATTCAGAAATGGCAGTTTGGGCTAAGTAAAAATTGTACTTCCTTTAATTTTTTTTACATAGTTCAATTAAATCATGGAGCTTATTCCTAAAGATTAAAATGGGAATTTCTCTGGGAAACGTGTGATAACAGATTGCTATCCACAAGGAAGGCTGAATACAACTGAGGCTACACTTTCAAGAATGATACTACAGAACAGACAGTCAGTGTATGATGCTAAATCCTTCCTGGCAATTCTCAGACAAGATGCAGAGTTTAAATATAAATATGACCTGGGAGGCATTTCTACATACTAAATAGAACTGGAGTCTTAATTTTGGGGATCATTTCATTGTTCATGTATTATTATATATTAGCTGTTGTCATCGTTGTTTTCATTCACACACCTTTCTTTAAGTACTGGAGCTTTGAATTTCATAATCAGGTCCTCTTTGTCAGAATTTTAAATCTAATGAACTGCTCACACTATATATTTGAGTGCTGGATATAGGATTCAGTTCTAGATTAGAACATTTGGTAAAATCTCGAAAAAAAATAGGGCACTAAATTTTAGAATTTCTTGGCCTTCTGAAATCTTTTATGAGCTAGGTGTATTTTAGTGAAAAGGTCCATTGAAGCCTTGAATGCAGTGCATTTGTATTCTATGAAAACATTCCCAAAGTCTCTATCAATATATTATGTGTACATTTGAAATGAGGTTCCACACTTCATAAACCTATGTTCTGTATTAAACTTCATCTGGGGAAGTCTGTTTCAGTTTTCTAGGGTGTAAAGTGCTGGAAAAAATGAATCCTGTTTGAATTGATGTTAGGTTACTTATGAAACAGCCTCTGGGGGCCATGAAGGAAAGTGGCTGGAAACTTGTATCTGAGAAGTAGGCTGAAACCTGTTAAGCATTACCTATAGAAAAGAGGAATGGGCTGGGTCACAGAATGATTTCAATAGTAGAAACATTTGTTTCTAATGTGGAAGTCATTGTACTTGAGAATTATCTGCCTAGAGAATTTTTTCTTTTTCGCAATGGATTTCCTGCTCTAAAGTATCTTTTTAAAATTTCTATTGATTTGTTTGCCAATGCAGTCCAGAAGTCTTGTTAGTGTAAGGTGAGAAAATCAGTATTAACTTGCCTTGCACTAACATTTCCACTATTGGCCCAGGATTAAAAAGCTAAAGTGTTTGAATCCTAGAAACATACTTAAAAAATGAATGGCACCTGTTTCAAGAGGATGAGCCTGGTTAGAAAATACTAGAACAGCTGGATAACCTAAAAGAGACATTTTCTTATTGGTGACGATTTATGTTGGTTCCTGAAAACGTGAAAGAGAAAATAGCTATTTGCTTATATCCAAGATTGATAGGTAATCACCAAAACAAAAGAGTGGAGCCTATACCTCTCTCCCTGAGGCCCTGGAGTCAAAGGTTGTGCTCTCTCTGTTTCCTTCTGCCTTTACAGGTGACATTTTCCAGGGTTAAATACACTTTAGTAATTATTACTTGTTGGTCTTGTAATAACTGAAAATTCAAATTAAAAAATTCTTTTTGTGATGCTATCGAATTGTTGATTTTATATTTTTGCAATCAAGATTTTCATACATAGTTGGACTTTCAGAGTGGTGTAGCCCACTATACCAGTTAATAGGTTAAGAGAAATGAATGAGTTGTTCTAGGTCAGAAAACTCATTTATTGTGGATCCAAGATTGATACCTGGGTCCTGTAGGCACAAACAGATAAAACCCAGGGCTGGGGTAAATGGGTGTACCAGTAAGGACGCCATCAACTGGAAGTCATACCTTATTTTTGTTTGTACTTTTTCAAACACTTTTTCAGATATAATTTGCTCACTATACATTAGAAAATGAAAATTGACAAACATAGAAGCTTTGCTTCAGAATAGGTTCAATTTTAAACAAAAAATCATTTGGTGCTCTGAATAAAGTTTTCATCTCTCACTCCTGAGTGTTTATGACATTTTGTCATTGGAATCCAGCCCTTCCAAATCAACAGGCATTTTAGGGAAAAGCCAAGAGCACTCCATGGCTTGATTACTCCATCTGAAAAGTGATCTATAAATGGGATCGAATCCTGATGTCACCCCTCACTCTCTAGGAATCACAATGCAAGTTACTCTGAAAGCTATGTAGGAAGTGTGTTTTCTATAGAGTTCACTGTTCTCTGTTGCTTGCAAGGCATCCCTAGCAAATGGAGAGTACTAATTTGGAGGTAAATGTGCTTGCCTCTAAGCCTGATGACCTGATTTTGGTTCCCAAGACCCACAGGGTGGAAGGAGAGACTGATACCTGCAACTTGTTCCATGGCCTCCATGTGGACATCATGACACACACATACCCATAGTAAATAAGTAAATAATAAGTCAAATAAAATGTTCCTTTAAAAATTTATTGAATATTTGTACAATACAAATTGATGTGTGCTGGATAGCTTTAGTGTCAACTTGGGGTTGAGGTAGCCTCAATTGAGGAATTGGCTCCATTGGACTGGCCTGTGGCCATGTCTGTGGAGTATTGTCTTGATTGTTGAGCAATGTGGGAGGGCCCAGCCCACTATGGGTGGTGCCACCCCGGGGCTGTTGTTATGTACAGTATAAGAAAGCAGGCTGGGCATGAGCCAGGAGAGCAAGCCAGTAAGAACCATTCCTCTATGGCCTGTGCCTCAGCTCCTGCCTCCAGGTTCCTGCCCTGAGTCCCTGCCTTGGGCTCCCTGAGTGATGAACTATGACCCAGGAGATTTGCGCGTCAGTCAGAGTGTTGTGTCACAGCAATTGAAGACAAACTGGAACTCAATAGCATTTAAATTCCCTCGTGAATACATAACCCTCCTATTGCCCCTATCCAATTCGATCTACTCCACTATACGTACAATGAGCTTCTAATTTGTGCCTCTGCACATTCCACAGCGTGTGTCCATTCAGTGGAACCTGGTCAACCTACCAAGGATCCCATTCTGGTAAGAGTATCTCTCCCCCTCCCAGCAGCCATCCGTTGCTGGAAGTTCCTTAGGTTGGGTTGGGATTTCTTACCCGTTTCCCTCTGTCTATGATGCAATTTTGTGTGATTTGAGCTTACATGGGACTTGTGCATGCTGTCACCACTTCTGTGGGTTCATTTGTATAACTGACTAGCTATCTGGAAAACTCTGTTCTGTGTGATCCATTCAAGGAAGAGCACTCTGCAGCCTCTTGTTCTCTGCACATTGGACAGTTTTGGGTCTCTGTGTTATTCACTTATCTGCTGCATGAGGAAATATCTGGTGAGAGTTGAGAGATGCATTCATCTTTTATGCAGAAGTTGCATTAAAAATGGGTCACTTAGGGCTAAACATTTGACAAGTTGTGGAACTGTGTGTTACTCTCCATCTGCTGTAAAAAGAAACTTCATTGATGAGTGGTGAGAGGGTCACTTGTTTTTAAATATGAAGATGCATATTTAGAATAGAGTAAGAAATTACATTAGTAAAGGGATGTGGCAAAAATAGATTTTTTTCTAGGCTCTATGCCCCCTCCAGCCATATGCATTTAGCTATGTTTATAGTACAATACCTAAGTCCTTACCATTGAGTAGGCCTTAATTCCAACTAGATAGTTTTTGAGTATCCTCAAGATAAAAGTGTCACCAATAAATGTTTTAAGGAATTGAAATCCTTTAAATTCTTTAAATTATTTAAGATGCACCTAAATACTAAATAGTTTTTGAGCAGGCTAAACAAAACCTCAAACAAATGAAAATCCTGCTAAAACTTTGAGTGTGTGATTTGATTTTCACCATGTTATAGCTTTCTATTTTTATTCTGAAGCCTAAATGTAATTTTTTTCATTTTACAAAAAATTCTAGTAGCATTCTTAGCCCTGCATCAATGCACTGTTCTCACCAAGGACATTAAGGAAATCACTCTCTGAATGAAGTAGGTTGATTTTAACTTACTTTTTATTTCTTTCTTATGTACTATTGTTTGTGGTATCTTTTTAAAAATGGCCTCTATTATGTTTAGTTTGAGTAAATTAAATAGAGAAAAAACCTGTACCTCTGCCAAAACAGGGATATTTTAAAACATTTTTAAGTTTAATTGGCACCTCTATTTGCAAGCTATTTCATATTCTTTTCTCTGAATAGTAAATTCAGACTTTGAATAATAGGGTTTCTTATGGAATACTTTTTCCTTTTAATATGTCCTAATGATTGTAGTGATTTTCTGTTGACAAAAAGTCACTAAAGAAAAATAGACAAACTTATAATACCAGAGTTTGTGAATTCTTTCCTTCTGTTCCTTTCTAGAATAATCTTGGGGGTGTTATCTGGTGTTGTGATTTACTGTGCTCTGATGGGTTGGAACAGGGCAAAGGACAAACCCAATTTCAAGTGCATGTGGAATGACCTTGCCAGAATTGACACCTTATATGAAAATCCTATACAGTTAACATGTCTTTATGGACATTTCCTGTACAATTTTCATTGGTGGGGGGAGAAGGAGGGAGAGACAGGACAGAGAGAGAGAGAGAGAGAGAGAGAGAGAGAGAGAGAGAGAGAGAGAGAATAGGAGAATGGATGGGAGAAGGAAGAGACGTTGGGATAGGAGGAGTTGTAGGCAAAGGTGAAGACCAAGAAAGCAGCAGGAGGAGATGGAAGACATGAAGCATGAGGAGGAAGTGGACATAAAGGAGAAAGGTGGGAGAGAAGAGGAAGGGAGGGAAACGTGAGGAGAAATCTCTGAACTGAAGGAAAAACAAGAACAACATTTTGTATATAAAAACCAAAAAGGCCTGTTGGAAAACAAATCACAGAAAACCCAAACTAACTTTACTTTCCGTTACTTTTAAAACATTAAATGCTCCAAATTTAATCTTGGAGATTTTCCTTTTGCCACTGTGGGCTCTGGGATTAAATAGATTTTTAAGCTATTTCTTATCAACTTTGTTGAGCCTTTGAATACTACTCAAAGCAGCATGTCAGCTAAGCTGTTGATTTGGTCATTTACTTTGACTAGATCCTTAGTGTTTATTTATGTGCCAGATATCTGATATTTTAAAGTCATTTTCTTTTTACAGGAATGTGTACTTTTAAAAATATCTAGGTAACATTTAAATCCTCAAAGCCTTTTCCTTTTTTGAATCTCACCCTTCACTCAAATGGCCCAGGTAACAATAGCTTCTGGGTAGGCCTCAATGTCTGGTTAGTTGTGCATTTTGTTTCTGAGACTTTGAACATCCCATCTCTCAACTCCATCTTCTCATTTCATTAGTTCTAGCCTCTAGGAATTCAACCAGCATTAGAAATACACACTTGAGAGATGTGGTGTATATAGGACCTTTTGGTTAAACCATTTTTGGCTAAACCATTCAGAAAGCTTTCATTAACTACATTTTGACTTTTCAGGGAAAGGTTTCAGGGATTGAACCCAGGTATGTTCTAAGCAGGTGCTCTACTTCTCAGCTGCAGTTAGAGCCTTTCTATTTTTGTGCTTTAGTGGCACTATCAAATTCCAATTATATAATTTCTCAAATGAATTAATTTCTTCTCATGTAATAATAATGCAGATCCTCCCAAATATCAGAAATTTACAGTTTCTGCTTCTTAAGAAAGAGCTGAGCTTGGTTTAAGGCACTCGAAGCTGGTGAAACTGCTTGCATTTTCCATTCCTTTTGCTTTAGTTTTCAAATACAGAAGTGAATATGTGACAATCATTAGCACCACAGGCCCTTTAAAGTCCCAGCATTTAGTCTGGTCACTCTTTGTATCTTAAACATATCAAGAATGTGGCAGGTTTTGCAAGTTTCTGTGTCTTTCTTCTATCTATCTATCTATCTATCTATCTATCTATCTATCTATCTATCTATCTATCTCTATCTTCTATCTATCTATCTATCTATCTATTATCTATCTATCTATCTATATATCATCTATCTATCTATCTATCTATCATCATCATCTACCTAGTTATCATTATTCATCTATCTATCATCTGGACTTGAAAGTGTATAGAAGGAAATGAATAACAATCAAGGAGACATCATAAAACACATAAAAGGAGAGATGATGATCATACATTTTGAGAAGATACATATTTCTGATTTTATCTGATCTTAAAATATAGATATATTTTTTTCATAAAACCTAAAACTGATGAGTAGTGAGAAGGCAACAATTAATTTTGCAAATGAACAAGTTTCTCCACAGAATAGTCTTTGGATAAGAATTTACTTTCAAGATATTTCAGATATTAAATAGCTCAGTTGCTTCCAGATGAGAAAATATATTTATAAAAATTGATAAGTTGCTGGGTGTGGTGGTGCATGCCTTTAATCCTAGCACTCAGGAGGCAGAGGCAGGTGGATCTCTGTGAGTCCAAGACCAGCCTGGTTTACATAATGAGCCCCAGGCCATCTGGGACTAAAGGGAGACCCTGTCTCAAAAAGACCAAAAAATTTTTTTAAAAATTGATATGTTACAGTTAGAAGAAAGAAGTTCCCATGTTGCAAAGGAAGATGACTATAGAACACACCTTTTTGCAGATGATATAATAGTTTACCTAAGGGATGCTAAAAACTCCACCAGAAAACTTCTAGAAATGATTAAGAGTTTTAGTAAAGTGTCAGGCTACAACATTATCCTATAAAAATCAGCAGCCTTTCTTTACACCAAAAATAAACAAGTGGAGAAGGAATATAAGAAGAACTTCCCAGTCACAATAGCATCAAAAATAATAATATACCTGGGAACAAACCTAACCAAAAATACCAAAGACCTCTACAACAAAAATTTTAAACTCCTGAAGAAGGAGATTGAAAATGACATCAAAAGATGGAAAGACCTCCCATGCTCATGGATTGGGAAAATTAATGTAGTAAAATGTCTATTTTACCCAAACCGATATACAAATTCAACCCAATCCCAATCAAAATCCCCATGAGCTTCTTCACAGACTTGGAAAAAAAAAACATTAAATTCATATGGAAAAACAAAAGACCCTGAATAGCTAAAGGAACCCTGAGTGAAAAATGCAATATAGGGGGGATTGCCCTACCAGACTTGAAACTATATTACAGGGCCATAGTCATAAAGACATCCTGGTACTGGCACAAAAACAGACCTGTTGACCAATGGAACAAAACTGAAGATCCAAACTTGAGCTCATACAATTTTAGCCACCTCATATTTGACAAAGGGGCAAAAAACCCTCAGTGGAGGAAGGATAGCATCTTCAGCAAATGGTACTGGCAAAATTGGATCATCATCTGTTGAAGAACAAAATTAAACCCCTACCTCTCACCCTGTCCAAAAATCAACTCCAAGTGGATCAAAGATCTCAATGTTAAGCCTGAAACCCTAAAGATGATAGAAGAAAAAGTTGGCAATAACCTACAAGACATAGGTGTAGGAAAAGACTTTCTAAATCAGATGGCAGTTGCACAGGAAATAAAGTCAACAGTCAACAAATGGGACCTCATAAAACTCAAAAGCTTCTGTACAGCAAAGGAAACAATCAAGGAAGTGAAGAGAAACCCCACAGAGTGGGAGGAAATCTTTAACAGTGATACCTCTGACAGAGCATTAACATCAAGAATATATAAACTACTCAAAAAACAGAGAAGTAAGAAGACAAATGACCTACTCAAATGGGGTGGGGGTGGGGGGGGGGAGGGAAAGGGAAATAAGCCTGAACTGAATTGGAAAAAATGTATGAAATGCAAAAAGCATCAATAAAAACTAATTTAATTAGAAAAAAAAAAAGATGGAGTAAAGAGCTGAACAGAGTCTTCACCAGTGAGGAATTAAAAGATGGCTGAGAAACATCTTAAAAAGTGTTCAACATCATTAATAATTAAGGGAATGCAAATTAAAACCACTCTCAGATATCATCTCACTCCAACATGACTAGCTAAGATCAAGAAAACAAAAGACAGCAGATGCTGGAGAGGTTGTGGGGAAAAGGGAACACTCATCCACTGCTAGTGGGAATGTAAACTTGTACAACCACTATGGAAAGCAGTATGGAGAACCCTTACAAGACTTGGAATGAGCCTACCACCTGACCCAGTCATACCACTCCTGGGTATATACCCAAAAGACTCATCCTACTACAAAGATACATTCACATCCATGTTTACTGCAGCTCTCTTCACAATACTGAAGAGCTGGAACCAACCCAAATGCCCCTCAACAGACGAGTGGATGACAAAATTGTGGTACGTCTACACAATGGAGTACTATTCAATGGTGAAGAAGATGGCATTATGAAATTTGCAGGTAAATGGATGGAGCTCGAAGCCCTTATGCTGAGAGAAGTAACACAGTCCCAGAAAGACAAATGGAGAATATTTTCCCTCATTTGTGGATGCTAACACCAAATCCCCCAGACGAAAGGCAAGCTGAATGACATTATTGTTATATTTCTGTTTATCTGAAAGCAACTATGTTGTTATAATGTGAATCTCTCAATGGGCTTTAGAATCCACCCACCAATTATTTTCAGACTCTGTAATTACTGTATGTGGGTGAAGAGTATGTATCCATATTTTAGAGTAATATAAAATTAATGGAGGAAGCTGGGCATGGTGGCGCACACCTTTAATCCTAACACTTGGGAGGCAGAGGCAGGCGGATCTCTGTGAGTTCAAGGCCAGCCTGGTCTACAGAGTGAGTTCCAGGACAGCTGGGGCTACAGGAGGGAGACCCTGTCTCAAAAAAAATTAATGGAGGAAAATGTGAATTCCTAAGCATAAAAAAAGACTGAGAGAAAGATGCAGGACACTTATGGCAGAATGCATGATCTGGGGTGGGGTGGGGTGGGGTAAGGGAAAGGGGAATATGCCTGAACTGAATTGAAAAATGATGTATGAAATACACAAAACATCAATAAAAAACAAAATAAAAAAGAAAACACTAAGGAACTTTACACTTCAAAGAGCTAGAAGATAGATTTTTTTAAAGTTTTGACCATCAGGAAATAACAAATGTTTGAAGATTTAAACATGTTTAACCAGGTTTAAAGGTTATACAATGTGTACATGCATTGAAATGTTTTGTTATCACATTAATGTGTATAATATTCCTATGTAGCAGTTAAAATGAATTCATGTTCAAGGACCTTCCCACGCATTCTGTGGCACAGGTGACAACAATGAATAAATAAATGTATTAAAAATAAAGTAACAAAAGCAATGATGTTTGGGGCTAGACAGAGGGCTCAGCAGTTAACAATATCTGCTGTTCTTTCAGAGGACTTGGGTTTGATTCCTAACACCCACATGGCAACTGTCCATATCTCCAGTTCCCAGGAGATGACAACCCTCTTCTGGCCTCTGTGGGCTTTGAACACAAGTGGAACACTTACATACATGGAAACATACATACACATAAAAAATGATGGAAGAATTAAAAGAATTGACAAAAGGAAGTTTTTAGAAATCCTGATTTAAAAATGTAAAGAGATTTCTACTCAACTCTCACCAGAGATGCTTCCTCATGTAACAGAGTATGATATACACAGAAGGCCACAACTGGCCAAGGTAGAGAATAAGTGACTGCAGAGCACTATTAAACTTCACTCACCCGACTCAGGGACCATTGTGGAAGAGGGGGCAGAAGGATTTTAAGAGCCATGTTTGGTGGATGATGAAAAAGGAGAGTCTTCCTGGCCTCTGGGAACTTGCTAATATGGACTTATAGCAGTGGTGACAGCATACCCCAGACCTGTGCAAATTAAATAAGACTAAAACCCAGCATAGCACACAACTGGGAAAATGGACAGAAGATCCTAACCTTTGCTGAACTATTGGCTGCCAATTACTGGTGGGTGAGGGAATGTTGATTTTCTTTAAGGGAGAGACTATAGATAGGCTGATTAGATGTGTATGTGTGTGTGTGTGTGTGTGTGTGTGTGTGTGTGTGTATGTGTGTGTGTGTGTATTTATCATCTATCCACCTTTATTATCTATCTATGTATCTATCTATCCATCCATCTATCTATCCATGCATCTATCTATATTAATTGTGTCTGCCCAATGATATTACCAGTGCTTTGTTTTTTCTCTACTTTTATATTTTTTCTTAATATAAATTTAAAATAAGACCATTATTCAAAGTTGGGAACTAGCAATGTAAGAAGCTTGATATACTTTTGATATTTCTATACTCAAGGTGAAACAAGTCAAAACAGATCCGGATCCTTCAAATTCTGATCAAAGAACTGTAAAGACCACAGCTTGACTGAATAGTTCTTCAAAGTATTAATATAATTTTGAATGAGTTGTGTGGGAATTTAGGGACTTGGTTGCTGTGGATTTTTCTCAGACAGGTAGTCATGTAGCCCAGGTTGGCCTCAAATTTTCTATGTAGCTAAGGCTGGCCTTGAAGTCTTGATTTCCCTGCCTTCACCCCTCAGATGCTGGTATTATAAGTGTTCATTGTCCAGCTGTGCTGTGACTGATAGTAGACCTATCATGTAAGTATAAAGAGTAAGTGTGCCCATTCCTGTTTTGCAGATTGTAGTGACCTTATTTGAGGGGTGGTGTATCAATCAAGCTACTATTGATTTTTCACATTCCATTTTGGAAATTAACCAGGCTTCAACTGCCTTCTCTAAAAGAAGCCTTAATCATGTTTGCTTCTGTGGGTCCTGTCCTAATGATTATTAAGTCTCTAAAACCTTCCTTTGTTTAGCGTGGTAATAAACTCAATTATTGCTTTTTCTACTAGTAAAATTCCTTTTCATTTATGCCTCTTGGCTGCAGAGGTTTCTGCTGTATATTTTCAGAGACTATTTCTCATATTACATTTTTACAAATATGTTTTTGGCAACTTATTGTCTATAGTGTTAATTCTATATTATTTTTATTGTATTTTAATTTAAACTATATTTTGGCTACAGAAAAGTTTTCATTTTTACTAAAAGTAATTTAACATGCAGCTATTAGGTAAAGAACGAGGATGGGGAAAGAATGTTCATGGCTGCTGCATATCGAACCTCTGTAAGTGAGCATTTCTACTGATGAATGCAGGCAGTATTTTATAGATACCAGTATTTATTTTCCCATTGTGCTTACCATAAATATGATTAGCAGTTTCTGTATGCTCACAGAAATACACCATTACTTAATTAACTATTGTATATAAAACTTAGTGGGCGCCTTTCTTAGTTACTATTTAAAGTTTTTCCCAGTCATTATATTCCCACTAAATACTTTAATTGATTCCACAAATATCTATCTAGATTTTAGCTCTAGTAAGCATTATACTATATCTTTGTATCTTAGTTAGAAAGAGCTAAAAAAAAGGTTACTATTATATCAGTATTTTAAGAGTAAACTTTGCTTTATCTCTGCTTGGTACTTAATACATTTGGAGATATATATATATATATATATATATATTATATAATAATTTTATTCACATATATTCACAAGCCCTAAATAGCGTGATATCAGATAAGGCAAGGCACATGGAGGTTTAGACACATGGAAAACATTTCAAAAACTCTTTTTAGAGGTCAACCTAGGAGCAAAGAAACAAAACACTACCATAATGTGTTACCTAATTTGATTAACAGTCTTTGTTCTGACATGAATGGCATTAGCATACCAAGATGAGGGCAGGTAGATCAAGCTTCAATTCAGTTCATTCTTTCTTGGCATTTTTAATTTCTAAGGATTCTCTATTTGTTCTTAGACACCTTCTACTCTCTCATTTTCTCAGACACTGGAAAAGTTTGATGCCATCAGTGTCTGAACCAAAGATGTTTTAGCCAATGATTACTATTTCTGTCTGTCACTAGTAGAAATTTGGTTTGCAAACTCAGATTCCCGTAATGGGCAGCATTCAGACTCTTGGGAGTCAAACCTGGCTTTATAATGTTTAGGTAAGAATAAATGAGTGATGTAGGAAAGAAAAAAAAATGAAGGAATGAAGGAAGGAGGGAAGGAAAGAAAAGAAAACCAATTTTTTAGTTTGAGAGAATTCAGCCTTAAAGTGTTGATTTTTAATAGTTTAAACAATTCGATATTAGTTTTTGAGTCTCAAAGTTATTTTTTCAGTATCATATATTTAAAACTACATTTCTACCTATGGATTGAGTCATGCAAACAAATTTATTTAATTCTTATTCCATAATCCATGTTTTCCATGTTAACCCCCCTTTAAACATAGCCTTGAACACTGACAAGAAATCAATGTAAAAGTAATGGTGAAATTGACCCAATTTTATTTCTTTAATGAATACTTAGCTCTTTTTAAACTGGTTATTTTCTAGAATGCAGCTAAATACAATTTAAATAGAGCAGGATTTAAATTAAGCTCAGACACAAATAAAACTCAAGTAAAGCTTAGCAGGAATTGAATTATGCATTGCAGTACACTATACATCACATATATATATTTCTTGAAAGAAATAGGCAAGCAACTTAGTTACACTATGTAGTATTATTTTTATGTGATATAGTAACACTCTATCTTTTTATATTGCTTTAAAAGTTATGAGAAGACATGTATTAAAATTGTTGAATAATTATTTGCTTTCTCAAAATATTCAAAAACTTTATGACATATATGGATGTCCTTATTTCAACAATGAGGAAATGGAGATCTAGGAGTCTAATCAATATTCTCAGGACCATTCAGGTTGTGAGTGACAGAACCAAGATGCCGAGCCAGCTAATCAGTCTTCACAGACTGCACTGATTTGATTATTTTCCACATCCTTGAATTAATGTTGACCATCAAGGGAGAACTGTTTAAGGAAAGGAAGCCCACTGGATTCACTTGAGGGTAGTTATTACGCCTCACACTCAGCTTGCTGAACCAGCAGAGAAGTCCTGACAGTCTCTCATTAGGTACTCTGTGCAATTTCTGTGACGATGGCAGATTAGTTAATGCGTATACAGAGAGGTCAAGTGTAGCTATGCATTTTGTAGGGTTCAATAATGAGATATCTGCTAGATTCTCTCAGAAGGATGTAATCTAGTAAGAAAGATCTGCCAAAAAATTCCCGTGGAAGTTTATCAGTCAGCTTTGATTTAACATATTAATAAGGAATTAATCCTTACCAGCATCTGATTAAACCCTAATAATCAGGGAAAGAGTTAAAGGAACTTAGAATTAATTAACTAATATCTTATATACAGTTGGCTATTTACATGTCTAAAAAGTAATTTGAGAGCTTCTCCCATTTAGAAAACGATTTAACATATGGTTAATTTAAATAGAATGCTCATTTGGAAAGTTTGAAACCTGTTTTGATTTTTACCAAACCATTCAGTAACAGATCTACTGGGAGGAAAAATAATATAAATGTGTAAACATAGGTATGAAAAGGTTAATTGCATAAAAATATAATCCAAAATTCTCAAGGGACAATAACATAAATGCAGATGTAGTTTTTAAAAGCCTGTATTCAAGATTGGAAATTCTTTTTTTTTTAGATTTTTTTAAAAATTTTATTTATTTTTTATGTGTATGAATGTACTATCTGCATGTAGGTTTGTGCACCCATGTTGTGCAATGCCACAGAGGTCAGAAGAGGGTGTCGGATTCCCCTGGATCTGGAGTTCTTCTGGAATTGGAGTTACAGGTGGTTCTCAGTCAAAGACGGTTCTTAGCTGCCATGTGGGTGCTGGGGATCGAACCCGGGTCCTCTGCAAGAGCAGCCGGCACTCTTAACCTCTAGGCCATCTCACCAGCCCCAGGACTGGAAATTCTTACATTGAGTTCTTACTGTGCAATGCTTATGGAAGAAGTTTACTTATATTCTAACTCTTTGGCCCAAGAATGAACTGGGAAGATTGCTTTCCTTCTAAAGGGATAATGGATATGTCCTGCCCATTTTTGCTTGTGCAAGGACCATTAATAATTAAGCACAGTTATTTTTCTGAAAGGAGAAGTAAGGTAAGTACACTCTGGCAATAAAAGACTTATTCTTTATTCTAGCAGTTGAAACTAATCAAAAGGACCTTCAAAAGCAAACAAAATAAGTAAATTAAATTTTGCTTTCATGAAGTTTAGCATCTATTAAGGGGGATGACTTCATAACTAGCTAGAACTTTTCTGGGATGGAAAGGATGTGGACTTTTTACTTCTGTCCAATCCCACAGAGATCTGTATTTCCAAAAAGCTACATCATATGGAGGATTTCTCAAAAAAGGCAGTATACAAGGCATTGTCTCCTACACAGTGATAATACTGTATCTTTAAATGTTTTCCCTTTCAAACAATGCCTGGTGAAAACATGTTTATTTTCTCATGCCACCTACCCTAACAAGGCTGTTTTTGTGAGTTAAGTAAAATCTACACATGATAGACTTTTTTTAATTAATTAATTAATTAATTAATTAATTAATTAATTTTTTAAGGGATTCTACAATACAATGACACAGTTGTTTGCAGATAACATTGATGTCACTCATTATGTCATATAATCAGGTAATTGGTGCATTTTGCAAGTATCTATGTCCAAATTTTGAACAACCCAAGGTTCCCATAGACCAGTTGGAGAAGCTTGTATGCACAGACATGTTGATCAATCAGGAGTCCAGACTATATTCCTGTAGTCTCATGATTCACCCCTATCTCTCCACAGCCCTTACAATCTACCACGTCTCCTCTTCCGCAGTTTGTTCCCTGGGCTTTGGGAAAGGGGCACAAGTGGGTGAGAAGAAAACAGTCTAATTTCTTTGGAGTTGTCATTTTGGACTCCAGTCTGTTCAGGTTGTTTCCTTTCATGGATTGACAGCTTTCCCAGTGATACTCTTTTTAGTCATATTAACAAAGCACAAGCTATTGGATGTACAGGCATTTAAGCAGACCACTTATTGTGTCAAGCTAACCTGTGAGCATAGACACAGATGCTTGGATGGCATGCTAATCATGATAGAGGTGCACTGGCTCTTCTGAAAACAACTAGAGAAGCTGAATACATTTCTAAACTCATCTCTTTGAAGGTAGCAGAGTATGAGTGAGACAACTAGACTTTGAGAAAAAGGCTCCAGAGAGAACAGAGGTTCTGAGAAGAACTACGAATCCTTCACATCTTCTCAAGTCTGTTGCTGATGTAGGTACTGGGACTAAGGGCGGGAGGAGTACTGAGAACTGAGGAGCCCCAAAGAGCATGGTTTCCAAGAGGCAAAAAAGCAGAGAAGATTTGGGCAATCGCATGGCAGTGAACTGAAACACGGAAATGAAAAATAAAGTTGAGGTTGCTAAAGCAATCAGAACCAGAGATGCCAGAAACCTGTAAGAACGGAGCAGAGTGGAGTAGAGGTCATACTTGTTTTTTCTATTGAGTCATTTGCTGATTTCTTAACATGCTGTCTAGAAAATTCAAAAAACCAATAAGGAAACAGCTAAAAATAGGAGAGTATTTTTGTAATTCTGAAGTATTGAAAGAATTAACATTGGAATTTAGGAAATGGGTTTGTTTATAGGATTTGTTTTATTTTATTTTATTTTATTTTATTTTATTTATTTATTTTTGAGACAGGGTCTCCCTGTAGCTCTGGCTGTCCTGGAACTCACTCTGTAGACCAGGCTGGCCTCGAACTCACAGAGATCCACGTGCCTGTGCCTCCCAAGTGCTAGGATTAAAAGCGTGCGCCACTGCGCCCGGCATTTATTTATTTCTGTATGTGTATCAATGTGCTGTCTGTATGTAGGTCTGTGCACCCGTGTCGTGCAATGCCACGGAGGTCAGAAGAGGGTATCGGATTCCCCTGGAATTGGAGTTCTCCTGGAATTGGAGTTTCAGACGGTTCTCAGCCGCCATGTGGGTGGTGGGGATCGAACCCGGGTCCTCTGTAAGAGCGGTCGGCGCTCTTAACTGCTAGGCCATCTCTCCAGCCTGTTTTTAAGTGTGTGTGTGTGTGTGTGTGTGTGTGTGTGTGTGTGTTGTGTGTGTGTTTGTGTATATTGGGGAAGGTGCTGATACAGGTGGCAGATGTGGGGAAGTAGGGGTGCTCAAGCCCTCTGGACCCCAGAGAATTACTTCATGGATGAGTCCCAGATATCCCATTGAGCTACAATTCCGATTTACACTGATGGTCTGGCATAAGTGTGTTTATATGCCCCTGTTCTTTCCTTTTGAAATATATAAAAAAAAAAAACTATGTCTAGGAGCCCACAGATAAGATACTTTGGATCTTTTTTAAACAGACATTGACTTTTAAAACATTGTAGTTTTTAGACTGAGTGACGTTCCAGTGCAAGTGCTATAGAAGTCCAGGCCAGAGCGTTGGATTCCCTGAAGCTGGAGGCACAACTGATGGTGCGCTGGGAATGGAACTCAACTCGGGACCTCTGCAAGAGCAGTGTGCACTCTTAACTGCCGATCCCTTTCTCTAGCCCTGAAATTTAAGAACTTTAGGGAAACAACCAGATTTTGTTTGGAACTAGAATGAGGTCTCTAAAAAGATAGATACTTGACCTTAAAACCCCATAGTTTGTCTGTAAGATAGATAGGATGTGTCTCTCTCAGCTCTTTGCCAAAACATGGGGTAAGTCCTTCCTGGGAAAAAATATCCAAAGTCCCTATAGTTTCTCATGTAAAATGTCTATATTAATAAGAAACTTGTACCCATTAGTTGTCCGGATTAGATGAAAATAGATGGAAAAAGTCTTTGCCAGATATTGACATAACTGGACACACATTTTAAAATAATTCTAAGTTCCATGATTAAGAAAATGAAAACTAATGTATAGAATTATACATGAAAACTTGTGTCTATAAAGGGACAAAATAGAAATTCTATAACTTAAATATATAATTGCTGAAATTAAGAGTATCAGAAATGTATATGACAGATTGGACAAATGAAAAATAAATTGCGAATGGAAGGTAGGTTGGATAAAAAAAAAACTTCCAGTGGGCCTGGAGAGGTGGATCAGTGGTGAAGAGCACTTTCTTCTCTTGCAGACTACAGGAGTTTGGGTCCTAGCACTCAGATCAGGAGGCTCACAATTTCCTGTTACTCCAGTTCCAGAAATCGATCCAACTCCCTCTTCAGAGAGAATCAAGGATATGAGGGCCTATTTATATGTAGACAATGACACTGATATGGATAATCTGGCACTGGCCAAGATGGCTAATGCTAGACGTGTGAAGGGCTATGAGACAGCATAGAATGGCTGAGACTCAGATATCCAGGGCCCCCTCATTAAACAGTGATGTAATCTGCTAAATAACTAGTTTTGGCAAGAAGCCGCCTTTGTGTGATTACTTATAAAACCATCCGGGACCAAGGGTGCTTGTTCTCCCCTGGAGAAAATAGAGCATGTCACACTTGCCAACAGCTCCACAGACCTTCTTGGTTTTCCTGGCTTCTCACCACCCCTCTCCATCCCTGGCTCCCAAAACTCAGGCTCCAAACTCTTCTGGCTTCTGCAAGCAGTTGCATGCATGTCTTGCACATTTGTACACTCAGGTACATGCATTCACATAAAATAAAAATACATCTTAAAAAGCCATGAAATTCTAGTGGACACATGAAGAGAAAATGAAAGCAATTGCAGAGATGCTTAGAGAATATGTGAGGATAGTAAAAATGTTTAAAATGCATGCAACTGAGTTGGCCCATTGCTGCGGAGCTGCAAATACAGCTACTGTACTCTATTACAATTTAGAAAAATTGTAAAGGCTGCCTGGGACTCAGAGTGAATTCACAACAAGCCTACGCAACTTAGTGAGACCCTGTCACAAAAATAAAATAGAAAAAACAAGGCTGGTGATTTAGGGGCTGGCATGGACATGTTCCTAGGATCAATTAAAGCTTTAAGGGATAATATCTGTGGATTTTCAGAATTAAGGGTAGGAAAAATGTATTCTCAAATACTAAAAGATTTTATGAATTCCAAACTACTATTAACATATCAAAGAACTATTGGAAAGCAAAGGCGATTTTAACGAACAGCCAGAGAATAAAGGTGTGTCATAAGAGTAGCTGTCCACCTGGAATTTCATATTTGACTAAACTTCAAAAGTGAGGACAAAATGAAAATATTTCTGGAGTAGAATGAATGGGAAAAACTTGGCACTAGCAGGGTCCATTAAAAGAAATAGTGAAGGCAGTTAGTTATTCAGAAAAAGGGAAATGCTCTTCAACAGAAAAAAATGAACAATGAAGGAAGGAATTAAGACCTGATCAACATGGAAAGGGGCCTGGGCAGGGAGGGCCAGTTGGGGAATATGATCTGTAGATTAAATTTTCTCTTACTCCAAAAAATTAATGGCTTGAAATCCTAAACCCCAGTATAATGGTTCCTAGAGGCAGAGCTTTGGGAAGCCATGAAAGTGCCCTCATGAATAGATGAATGACCCCAGAAAAGATACCAGAGAATTTGCTTTTTCTTTCTCTGCTCTGTCATGTACAGTGAAAAGATGACTTTCTGTCAGCCGGGGAGTGGCCATTATCACAAACCAGGCTTTCTCCCATTTTTATCCCAGCTTTTAAATTGGTGAGAAATAAATGTATAATATTTAAGCTAGCCATCTGGTTTCTGGTAATTTGTTATAGTATTCCATATTGAGTAAGACAATTATTTCCATAATAAATTATTCTCTTTCTTAATAATATTTTTTGTGGCTGGGAGTGGTGGTACATGCCTTTAATCCTAGCACTTGGGAGGCAGAGGCAGGCGGATCTTTGTGAGTTCAAGGCCAGCCTGGTCTACAGAGTGAGTTCCAGGACAGCTGGAGCTACAGGGAGACCCTGTCTTGAAAAGACCAAAAAAAAAATATTTTGTGTGTGTATTAGTGCTTGCCTGCATGCATGTTTCTGCAACACATATGTACATGGTGCCCACAGAGGCCAGGTGGTGTCAGATTCCCTTGAACTGGAATTACAGAGATTTATGAACTGCCATGTGAGTGCTGGGAACTGAACCCAGGCCATGTGCAACAGCAGTAGGCATTCTTAACTGCAAATACATCACTCCACTGCCTTCTTTCTACCCTTTTTAGTCATATATGAAACGAGAATATTGGACTCAAAATTTGCTAAAATGAGATGTATGTGAAAGTCAAGAAAATTTTAGAGAACTGACTAGTATCTGAGACTGTAGTAGAAGGATGAGGTAACAGGAAAGGTGAGAAAAAGACATATCGGGACAAACATCAAATGAAAATAAAAATGCTTGTTCCTTAGGTTGCTGAGAGGGAGGAAGACAGTACCGTACAAGAATGGAGCTCTTGGTGGGGCTGATGGATGGACCTACACTAAAAGACATTTGGGGACACAAATCAGACTCTATAGATCATGTTATATGTATATAAGAGAGCACATTAAACTATGCTGGGGCAGGCTCTGGCTCTGGGTCTGGCTCTGGCACCATAGTGAGTTCGTGTGTGGGGTGCTCAGGTTTGGGCCTTGCTTGCTAGGACCACCTGGGGTGTGGATAGGAGCCTGGTGCTGCTCCAGACAGGTAAGTCAAGCATTCCTTCCCCCCACCCAACTGGAATTGAGGAGAGAGTATCCAAGTGGATTTTTTTGGAGAACCCTCAGAGCAGGAAGGGAAGAGTGACTTAGACTTCCAATATCCAATATATAAACAAAAATGAAAGCCTGAAATCCAGACAAGTCAACACTCCATAAACAAGGAGGGGGAAAAAAGCATTGGAAGGAGACAAGCAAAACAAAACAAGCCTTCAACATAGTGAAAAGACATTTGTAAATTGGCATCGGAATACAGGCAACAAAAAAAAAAAAAAAAAAAAAAAAAAAAAAAAAAAAGGAAACCCTCATGCCCAGAACATGGCAAAGGGATAACATGAGAAAGGTGCAGGATAATTCTGCACCAAGCTCTACCAACCCTGTAGGAGATAGCTACAATGGGACCCCCCAGAAGTGACCCAAGAAACAAGAAACAGATCTTAGAGGAATAATTGCATACCTATGCAGAGAAATTAAAGAAAATAAAGAAGAGAGCTAAAGACAGAGAATGAAAAACTCAAAAAGGACCTAGAAGGATAGAATGACAAATTTTAGAAACAACTAAAGGAAGAGAATGGCAAACTCCAGAAAGAACTAGAGGAAGAAAAAAACAAACTCCAAAAGGAAGTAGAAACACTGAAAAAGGAAGCCGACCAGTGAAGTAAGGAGCACCAAGGAGAGACTGAGAAGCTCAAAAAGGAAATGGAAATACTAAAGAAAACAGAAGATGAAATGAAAAAGGAAATAGAACACTCATCCAATAAAAAAGAATGGAAAGGAAAAAGCCTCAGAAATAGAATAGAGGAATCAGAACAAAGAATATCAGACCTGGAAGATAACACAGAGCAACTAAAAAGCTCAAACAAAGAATATGAAAAATTTAAAAATACACAAATGTGGAACAACCAGGAAATATGGGACACTATGAAAAGATCAAACCTCTGCATCATAGGAATAGAGGAAGGAGAAGAATCTCAAGAGAATAGTATTGCTCAGATCTTCAACAGAATAATAGATGAAAATTTCCCCAAACTAAAAATATACAAGCCCATACAAATACAAGAAGCACATAGAACTCCAAATAGACAAGATCAGAAAAGAAACTCCCCATGCCATATCATAGTTAAAATGCTAGATGCCCAAAACAAAGACAAAATTCTGAAGGCTACAAAAGAAAAACAAGTCATATACAAAGGGAAACCCATCAGAATTACAACTGACTTCTCAGCGCAAACCATGAAAGCAAGAAGAACATGGAGCAAAGCATTTCTAGTGTTAAAGGACTATTAATGCCAACCCAGAATACTTTACCCAGCAAAAATGTCAATTATAGTTGGAGAGAGAAAAGTCTTCCTTGACATAAACAAGATGATAGAATACATGTCTGGAAAACCAACTCTTCAGAAAATGCTTGAAGCAATTCAAATGGCAGAAGAGAGGAGCAAGTATCCCCAAGCACCTAGGAAAAGAAACTAATAAAAAACATAACTGTAGGAGTAGAATCGGAGACCAAAAGTCCAAGTCGATAATAAGGTGAAAGGAAGCAACCTCTATTTTTTAGTTATAACCTTAAATATTAATGGACTAAACTCCCCAATCAAAAGACATAGACTGGGAGAATGGATTAGGAAACAAAATCCATCTATATGCTGTCTACAAGAAACCCATCTCAATTTCAAAGATAGGCACCAACTTAAGGTGAAGGGATGGAAGAAAATACTCCAAGCAAATGGTACCAAAAAGAAAGGAGGTGTTTCTATTCTAATATCAGACAAAATAGACTTCAAAGTAAAAGAAATTGAAAGAGACAAAGAGGGCCATTACGTCTTTATTAAAGGAACAATTGACAATGGAGATCTCACAATCATGAATATGTATGCACCAAACACCGGTGCACCAAACTTTATAAAGACAATTCTTCAGGACCTCAAGGCACAGATTAACCCCAGCACACTAATAGTAGGGGACTTCAATACTCCACTAAGTCCTTAGACAGATCAACAGGACAGAGAGACATCTGAACTGAATGATACAATACACCAAATGGACCTCACAGACATTTATCGAATATTCCACTCAAACACCAGAGAATACACTTTCTACTCAGCACCCCATGGAACATTCTCCAAAACAGACCATATACTGGGACACAGGAAAAAAACTCAACAAATACAAAAAGATTGAAATAATCTCATGCATTCTATCAGACCACAGTGCAATAAAATTCAATATCAACACCAGGATAAGCCCTGCAACCTACAAGAACACATGGAGACTAAACAACACTCTCCTAAATAATGAATAGGTCAAGGAAGAAATAAAGAAAGAAACAAGAACATTCCTGGAGCTGAATGACAATGATAATACAACACAACAAAACCTATGGGACACTTTAAAAGCAGTCCTAAGAGGGAAGATTATAGCTCTAAGTGCCTACATTAAAAAAACCCAGAAAGAGCACAAGTGAATGATCTAACACTGCAGCTAACAATACTTGAAAGACAACAACAAATGAACCCTAAACACAGGAGACAAGAAGAAATAACAAAAATCAGAGCAGAGATTAATGAAATAGAAACAAAGAAAATCATACAAAAGATCAATGAATCCAAAAGTTGATTCTTTGAGAGAATAAACGAGATAGACAGACCTCTAGCCCAATTAACCAAAAGAAAGAAGGAGCAACTCCAAATCAATAGAATCTGTGATGAAAGGGGAAATTTCACAACAGAGAATGTAAAAATCCAGACAATCATATGGGAATACTTCAAAAACCTATACTCTACTAAGTTTGAAAATCTAGAAGAGGGCTGGAGAGATGGCCTAGCAGTTAAGAGTGCCAACCACTCTTGCAGAGGACCCGGGTTTGATCCCCAGCAACCACATGGCGGCCAAGAGCCGCCTGAAACTCCAATTCCAGGAGAGCTCCAGTTCCAGGGGAATCCGACACCCTCTTCTGACCTCCACAGCATTGTACGACATGGGTGCACAAACCTGCATGCAGACAGTACATTCATACACATACAGAAATAAATAAAATTAATAAAAAAATTAAAAAGAAGAAAATCTAGAAGAAATGGATGAATATCTGAAGTCCTGGGAATCACCAAAGCTCAACCAAGAAGAGATCTACAGCTTAAACAGACCCACAATATATGAAGAAATCAAAGATGTAATAAGAAGCCTCCCAACCAAAAAATGCCAAGGCCCAGATGGTTTGATGACAGAATTCTATAAAATATTTCAAAAAGATTTACAACCACTACTACTCAAGATGTTTAGAAGGATACAAATGAAGGGAGTTCTCCCAGATTCCTTCTATGAAGCCAGCATCATGCTATTACCAAAACCAGGCAAAGATACAACCAAAAAAGGAGAACTATAGACCCATTTCCTTAATGAACACAGATGCAAAAATTCTAAATAAAATACTTGCAAATTGCATACAGACCCACATCAAGAAGATCATTCATCATGACCAAGTTGGATTCATACCAGAAATGCAGGGGTGGTTCAACATACGAAAATCAATAAATATCATCAAACATATAAATAGAGTGAAAGACAAAAACCACACCATCGTCTCAATTGACATTGAAAAAGCCTTTGACAAAATCCAGCATCCCTTCATGCTTAAAGTCCTAGAGGGCATTGGATTGGAGGGATCATTCCTCAATGTAATGAAAGACATATACAGGAAACCCACAGTCAATATCATCTTAAATGGGGAAATGACAGAAGCATTCCCCTTAAAGGTAGGAACTCGGCAAGGCTGCCCCATCACCACTCCTCTTCAATATAGTGCTGGAAACCCTTGCTAGGGCAATAAGGCAAGAACAGGAAATTAAAGGAGTTCTAATTGGAAAAGAGGAAGTCAAACTATCCCTTTTTTGCTGATGACATGATTGTTTACTTAAGGGATGCTAAGAACTCCACCAGAAAACTTCTAGAAATGATAAACAGCTTCCGTAAAGTGGCAGGATACAAAATAAATCTAGAAAAAAATCAGTAACCTTTCTTTACATCAACAACAAGCAACTGAAGAAGGAATACAAGGAGACCTTCTTGCTCACAATAGCCTCAAAAACAACAAGATACCTAGGAACAAACCTAGCCAAAGACACCAAGGATCTCTACAACAAAAAATTTAAATCCCTGAAGAAGGAAATTGAGGAAGACATCAGAAGATGGACAAACCTCCCATGCTCGTGGATTGGGAAAATAAATATAGCAAAAATGTCCATTCTACCCAAACTCTTGTACAGATTTAATGCAATCCCAATCAAAATCCCTAAGAGTTTCTTCACAGATTTGGGAAAAAAAGCCTTAATTTCATTTAAAAAACAAAAGACCCCAAATAGTCAAAGCAACCCTGAGTGAAAAGAATAATACAGGGGGGATCTCTATACCAGACTTCAAACTATTCTACAGGGCTATAGTCATAAAAAACAGCTTGGTACTGGTACAAAAACAGACCAGTTGACCAATGGAACAAAACTGAAGATCCAAACCTGAGCACATACAATTTCAGCCACATCATATTTGACAAGGGGGCCAAGAAGACACAATGGAGGAAAGACATCTTCAGCAAGTGGTGTTTGCAAAACTGGATCACCACTTGTAGAAGAATGAAATTAAACCCCTACCTCTCGCCCTGTACAAAAGTCAATTCCAGATGGATCAAAGACCTCAACGTGAAACCCCAAACTCTGGAGGTGATTGAAGAGAAACTTGGCAGCAGACTACAAGACATAGGTGTAGGAAAAGACTTCCTAAATCAGACAGCAGCTGCACAAGAAATAAGATTGAAAATTGACAAATGGGACCTCATTAAACTCAAAAGCTTCTGTACATCTAAAGAAACAATAAAAGAAGTGAAGAGAAAATCCACAGAGTGGGAATAAACTTTCACTGCAGATACATCTGACAAAGCATTGATCTCCAGAGTATACAAACTACTCAGAAAAAAAAGAAGAAAGAAAACAAATGAATCACTCAAAAGATGGAGCAGTGAACTGAATAGAGACTTCACAGAGGAGGAATTAGAGATGGCTGAGAAACATCTTAAAAACTGTTCAACATCACTACTAATTAGGGAAATGCAAATTAAGACAACTTTAAGATATCATCTCACTCCAGTAAGACTGGCCAGGTTCAAGAAAACAAATGATATCAAGTGCTGGAGAGGTTGTGGGGTAAGGGAAACACTCATCCATTGCTGGTGGGAATGTAAACTTGTACAGCCACTATGGAAATCAGTGTGGAGAACCCTTGGAAGACTCAAAATGAGCTTGCCATTTGATCCAGTCATACTACTCCTGGGTATATACCCACAAGACTCATCTTACTGCAGAAATAGATGCACAGCTATGTTTATTGTAGCTCTGTTCACAATAGCAAAAAGCTGGAACCAAACCAAATGCCTCTCAATTGACGAGTGGATAGAGAAAATGTGGTACATGTACACAATGGAGTTCTATGCAGCAGTAAAGAGGGACAACATCATGAACTTTGCAGATAAATGGATGGAGCTAGAAGATATTATGTTAAGTGAAGTAACACAGTCACAGAAAAGCAAACGACGAATGGTATCCCTCATCTGTGGATGCTAGCGTTAATAACCCAGTTGAAAATATTTCTTGTCTAGAAGGAGGGTTGCATATTGAAAGTACAACAACAGAAAGACTGCATCAGAAAACTGACTGAAATGGTGAATCAGGAGGGGTGGGTGGGTTGGGAGAGGGACACAGGTCTATATTTGATTAATGTATATTTAATTGACCCAAGTTCAACAAGTATCCAATTTTGCCCAAACTCTATCTACAAATTACATGGTATTTTAGGATTAGTAAAATAAAAATATCTATATTAAACAACATTGGTTTAAAGATTTTGATAAAAATGATGATACATCTGAGTTAAATGGAAATAGTTATTGTTGTTGTTCATACTTGTTTTACTTAAAAGCTGTATAACAATAACTTTGGGATTAACATGTACAAATGTTCTCTATAATCTTTGTGTTATACAGTATCATCTTGTAACATTCTCTATTACCTGTAGGATAATTTAACTTAAGGAATTATGTTTGCTTCCCAAATTAACAATATACAATCACCTAAAACAGCTTGGATAAATTTAATGAAATTTACACCCTGATTCCTGCCTATAGATATGTGTACTACAACTGCCTTTTGGAGACTCATGGTCAAAAAATAAAAACCTAGAATTAAAAAAAAATTGGGGATACAGTTATATATTAAACGTTTTAGCCAAAATTTTTTCAATTTAATCTTAAAACTATGGGGAAAAGATTTGTATGTTCCCACAGGTCAAAACATCACCAACTTAATGGCTGAGAAAGAAAAGAGACAGCCTTGCATTGTGTAGGATGTACCAAGTAATACCCTCAGAGAAGTTGGCCCATCTAAGCAATAAAAGGAAGAAAAACCTCAGACTGCTATGAGCATCCAACATCTCTGTGGATCCTGTTTGTAACAACTGTTTATAATGAGTCCTAATGAACCTTACCTTCTAGGTGCTGCAAAGTTTTAATATGAGAGACTTTCTTACCTCCTTTTCAACAAAGAAAAATATGATGGTAATGAAGTCAATCTCTAACTGTAAATTAAAGCTGACAGTTATAGAGGTTATCTCTTATAAAACCGGTAAAAACTGCTTTCTTTAATTGACTAATAGACATAGGAACTGTGAAAAGCATGATTCTCTATTAAGAACCAAATATAATACTAGAGTCTCTTTAAGCTGCGCAATTAAGCAAAATATATTAATATAGGAGAGCTCTGATATCAGCAATGGATTATTCCACCAAGGAGATGTTGACCAGGGGACCCAAGCCACCCCCCCCCCAAAAAATAAAGGTAAAGGCTTCTTCCCTGTAAACTGGGATACTTTCAAGAAGAGAGGCGGTAAGGCCCTGCTGTCGAAGACCTGATGTAAGCATGGGAAAGATGTACTGAGACCACACTTGCAAGTATACAATTGGCCTCTGGTATACCAGAGAGTGCTACCAAAGGCCACTAAAACAATAAAGCAAATACTGTTCTCCTTGAGTCAAGCAAGACTCCTCTGTCAGCATCAGCTACACCTCACCTGCCTGGAAATACTGTGCAGCAGTGGCAGCCATATGTCTGTATATCCCAAAAATCTAATTGGCTATTAGCTCTCTCCTTGGAGGAATAACCCACGGCTGATGCCACAAGCTTACATCCTCTAGTGGTTAGGAGATGTTATAAGCCACAGTAAGACCTTGTCATCTTTTTTTTTTTAATTTTTTTAATTTAGTTTTTATTGATGCTTTGTGCATTTCATACATTTTTTCCAATTCAGTTCAGGCTTATTTCCCTTTCCCTCCCCCCCACTCCCACCCCATCTCAGATCATGCATTCTGCCATAACTGTCCTGCATCTTTCTCTCAGTTTTTTTTTTTCATTTTTAGCTATAAGTGATAATCCATCTTTTACAGAAAAAACACAATTCATAGATTGGCATACTATCCAAACATCTGTGTCTATACCAAAGTAACCTACCAAAATAATGAGTACTGTTTAAATGTCTATATATCTAATTGCCTGTGCTTCATTAGTAGGATTGAAAGGTTGTTCCTGAACAAACTGTCAGCCCATGAAAAGAAACAGCCAGAACTGGTCAGAGTCCAAAATGACATCTCCAGAGAAAGTAGACTGTTTTGTTTCTCATCTACCTGTGACCTTTTTCTAAGCCTAGGAAACAATCTGTGGAAGAGGGGGCATGGTAGAATGTAAGGACTGCGATTGGGGTGAATGGTGAAACTACAGCAATATAGACTGGATGCTTATTTGATCAACTTGATTGTACATACAAGCCCCCCAAGCTGGATGGTGGGAGCCTTGGGCTGTGTGGGTTTGGGCACAACTGCTTGCAAATTGGTTTTACATGAAAGATGCTTGTACTCAAAGATTATTACTTATTGTTTAAAACAATGTAATAAATGAAAGTAAATGTAAAAAAATTATGCAGGGGTAGTGGAGTGAAGTATGGATGGGAGGGACCCAAATGCCATCAAACTATATTGTATGAAAATTGCAAATATTCAATTAAAAATTGCTTGTTGCACAAGCCCAATATTAGTGGTGTTTGATACTGCTATCCATGTATACAATTTGAAAACAACAAAAATCAAATCAGAGTAACACTGAAGTGTCCTGTGAAGATTCTCCCAAGGGTGCAGTCATATTCCTTTGTGTGGATACCTGTATTTCCTTATCTTACCCTGTCCTATGTGCGTATTACCTATTCTCTGTTTTTATCTTTAAGAAGCTATCCTCAGCCCCATTCATTTTGTATTGTGACTCTCGCTTCCCACTTTGGTTCCTCAGCAGGTGCTGACACACACCATCAGCCAGCATCCTGCACCTGCAGGGCTTGGCTCAGCTGAGCATGCACGCACAGCACTGCTTCACCTGATGTACATTTTTTTTTGTCTGTTGTGGATTGTGAGCTGGATGAATAAATCATCTGCGTCTGTGCTCTCTAGCCTCATTCTGTGGAGCTCATGAAGTCTGAAAAGCTCTATTTCCACAGGGATCTAGAATCTGGTTTTGATGTCTGGCTAGTCACAGCGTCCACACAGCAAACGACAAAACACTTGAGAGATGGAGTACTCTGTATTTGAAGGCTTTAAAAAAAGCATATAATTTGGCAGAATACATGATAGATGAGCTCTGGTGGGGTGGGGGGCAAGGAAAGGGGAACAGGTCTAAATTTGATTGAGAAATGTTGCATGAAATGCACAAAACTTCAATAAAATTGGCTTAAAAAACATACAATTTAAGATTAAATAAATAAATAAACATATAACTGAATAAATGGAAGCCAATTCTTCTCTACCAAGAGAAAACACTGGTATTTGTTTCAAAGTCAGTTAGAACTTGCTTACACTTATCCAATAGGTCTCATAGAAGTAATAGAATATTCTTTCCATTGCATTAGCCTTCTCAGTATAGAAAATCATCCAAAATGGCATTACACCAAAAACAGTGTGGATGTGCTCAGACTGAACAATATGAATTTGCATGCAGTGTCTGAGAGGAGTCTTTGTTCTGTGTCTTCCTTGCTTCTCTTAGTCACCCATGTTTTGAAGTAGCAGGAGCCTTCTCTGTCCAATGGGCACAGTGACTGTGAAGAGAGAGTCCAGCCGCAGAATCTTGCCTGTGACATGAGTGGAGAAGATTGTGTTTGAGGTTCTAAAAGAATTCGTCGTTTAATTTAAGCAGCATTCATTGGGATCTTGTGTTCTTTGAGGATTCAACACTGAATATATTAGTTTCTTGCTTCTGTTGCTGCTTTTCAGTCAAAATGCAATGTGATTGGCATAGTGGTGTTTGAATGTTCCATAATTCAGCCATTCTGTATATCTATATTAATTTAAATATTTGATATATTAGATATTTGCATTATCATAAGAAAACTCAGTATCTACTAAAATACAATACATATAAATCTCATTGTACTCTAAGCAAATGTGTATTTAAATAAGATGGTATTTAGTTGATTATTATTCAATTTTTAAAAAATTGTCAGTTTGGGGGGCTGGAGAGATGGCTCAGAGGTTAAGAGCTCCGACTGCTTTTGCAGAGGACCCAGGTTCAATTCCAAACACCCACATGGCAGCTAAGAACCGTCTTTAATTCCAGTTCCAGGGGAATCTGACACCCTCTTCTGACCTCCACAGCATTGCATGACTTGGGTGCACCAACCTACACGCAGACAGTACACTCATACACATAAAGAGTAATAAAAAAATTAAAATTGCCAGTTTGTACAAGCACTGTCAGTTGTTGAATCTGAATGTGAATTTGAAGAGACCGTTCTTTTAAAATCTTGTCTAGTTATATGTAGTAGCTTTAGGATGAAAAAATATGGTAGAGGCCTAGAGAGATGGCTCAGCAGTTAAGAGCAGAGGATCCATGTTGGGTTCCCATCATTCACATGGTAGGTAACAACTGTCTGTAAATAACTTCAGTTCCAGGTGATCTGATACCCTTATTTGGCCTCTGTATTGTATACACCCAGCGCATTGACATGCAGGTGGGCAAAACACTCATATAAATGAAATAAAAACCAATAAAAATAAGGTAGATAAAATTTATATTCATAATAGATTTAAATGTTTAAAATATACATATTTTAATATCTTTCTTAAGGCTTTGTATTTTATTTTCATATAACAACTTTATAATTTCCTCATTACAATTAAAAATGTAGTAATATTTACAATAATGTGATGTCTATGTAGCATCATTAAAACTATTTTGTGGTCAAAACTCTAGTATCATGTGACTCATTACTACCAGATTGTCAAAATGTCACAGCCCACCTCCTCAAACTCAGTGCCACACACTTCCTAAAATTTGATTCAGTGAAGAATTATTTGTAGGATGAAATATGAAACATCAATACTAGTTTTTTTGTTGTTTTTTTCCTCATTTCTCATCTTTGCTGTGTGCATTTGAATTTTTAATTTCTCATCTTTGTTTGTGTCCTTTCTATATTTCCTGGCATTTATTGCTATGCTCCTACTTTTTTAAGATAAATGATTTATTTATTTTTACTTTATGTGCATAGGTGTTTTGGCTGCATGCATGTAAGTATACCGCGTGTGTGCAGTGCCTGCAGAGGCTCCAAGAGGGTGCGAAGCCTATGGAATCAGAGATAGAGATGGTTGTGAGCCATGATATGGGGTCCAAACCCAGGTCTGGTACAAGAACATCGAGTGCTGTGAACTGTTGAACCATCTCCCTAGCCGTTTGATATAGAAATTTAGATTTGCTTTCTTCTATATATAGTCACATACCTTAAAAATAAACATTAGAAGCTGAAAACGACCAAGTTCATTTTTGAAATCCCCCCCCCCAGGGTATTCTTGATTCCTTACAGGCTTACAATGCTTCCTTCTATTTAGATTTCACTAAATTTCTGTTTTCAACATGACTGACTTCAGGATGAATAGAGACAAATATATTAGCTTTCTCTTTTTACTTCTTCACAAGATAAATGACACTGAATGATTTGCAAATTTGAAGTAAGCTTGTACTCTTTCAATAAATTCCCTTCCTACGTGACCAAAATCCTTTTGTGTGTTACTGGCTTCAATTTACAATTTTTTAGAAGGGTGATTTTTGTTTATGAACATGAGACATAGTTTGACATTCCTATCATGTTAGTTATTGATATTGCTATTTTGATCATATTGAATAAGAATTGTTCTAGTTATCACTGGAAAAAATTTTAATTAAGATTGGCTTTCAATTACATATGTGTATTTATAAATGCGTGTATGCATATGTAACAGTAATAATCAAATATGAAGACAAGTAATTGGGAGGGTGTGGGGGACATAGAAGGAGTTGGAAGGGATGGAAAGAATCCAAAGGCAAATAACATACATGAAATTCTCAAAAATTAAAGATTATAACAAGATAAATAAAGCCTAGCTAGTATAAAAAACCTGAGGGGAATCATATTAGTCTAAGAACCTAATGACAAATTACACATACAATATCTCTATATGAGTCCATGTGCGTAGCTGAAGAGTACATAACAAGAAACAGTGGCAAGCAGGAGAAACCTTCCTTTGAGGTGTGGCCAGAGTAGTCTGAGAGACACTGAAATTTACACAAGCCATTGCTACTGCCCTTGATTGCCTCCCAGAATCCCACTGCTGAAGACAGGGCATATTTCAGAGACTGGAATTGGAGCAATGGAGCTGGACCTGACCTGGAAGCCACCTCCCTGAAGGCCAGCTCTCATAGCTTTGGAGAGCTCTATGGGAGCTACCAAGGGAGAATATCAATCTATGGTCCAACACCAGCTTTAAACAAAATATCCACATCAATGTCCAGCACATCATATACCATTGGTGCAGTATTAGCACTTTTATCTTGGCAATAAATGGCTAACTAATTGGATTTAAAGCTCACTTAATGGGAGGAAACTCATGTGTGGTACTGTAAACGTAGGTCATAGATCTTAGAGAAATTCCAAGGCTTGTTACATCTCTAGGCTAAGGTAACTTCTTACTAAGTGCAAAATAAGTATCCTTATATTTACAGTCCGACATCTCAAACACCACTTCTGCATTGTATGAAGACTATTACAGAGTCCCACAACTGGACACACACACACACACACACACACACAGACACACAGACACACACATTGTTTGTTATGCCCAAGCCTAAAAGGCACTTCTACAATTCAACCTCTACACGTAAAGCTCATGCAACATAGAACAAAGGGCCAAGAGAAGATTAATTAACCTCTTAACTCTCATTAAGGAAGCTTCCTCAGGCAATAGGGGGTCAGGAAATAAAAAGATCATAAATGGCCAAAGCTTGGAGATTAGGAGTCTTCAGAGTGTGGGTCCATGGACAGCTTCACTCATCCAGGGCTCAGGAAATATTGCAGAAGAAGGGGTGAGCAGATAATAAGAGCCAAGGAGGTGATATGAAAATAGAATCCTGCAAATTCCTGGGATCCTGTTCATATGAACTTACAGCAATTGTTATAAGCATGGACAAGACCCATGCAAGCTCAGCCAGAAAAAAACCCAGCATGGATATGTGGTAATTGGCAGAAGAATCTAATTTTAGCTGAAGAAATATGGTTACTGTTAGATGAGGAAGAACTGGCCTTCTTAAAGGGAAGGTCTCTGGACTGGCTGACGAGAGCTCTTGCACTGAGGAATGAAGGGCCAGGGAGACTGATTTGGCACAATAGGTCCTGACACAGATTATAGACCACATGAAGTCCAGAGTGGAGGCTTGGGATGGTACCAATGGGGAAGGAGGAATAAATCTGATTAGGACTGACTGAAATGCTATGTATGAAATACACAGAAGTTCAATGAAATTTTTATGCATATTTAAAAGATTGGCTTTTATTTATCCTTAAATATTTATCAACCTCTTCAGACTGAAGTTTTTGTCATAATAATTTCTAATAATAACTTCAACCTTTTATTACTGAGAGCATTTTCACATTTCCTGTTTTATATTCTGTAGGTTTGCGATATTCCTAGAATATATTAACTGGATAGTAGAAAAGTTTTACATTCTTGTATACATATAATGACTGTAATTATATTCCCATTTTCTCTTCTTCTTCTTCTTCTTCTTCTTCTTCTTCTTCTTCTTCTTCTTCTTCTTCTAATAGATCATTTTTATTTTTCCTATATAAACTTAAAAATTTTTGTTTTCCTAGAAATTAATTTATTGTATCTAAGATATCAACTTTATTGACATAATGCTTTTCGTATCCTGTCATTGTTTTCTTTCCTTCAGAATGTATAATTGTATCGCTTTTATGCTTCATATTGTTTAATTATGGCTCTTTTTTACCTTTTCCTCTGGCCACATGATGGCTTATATTAAAGTTCAAAAATCAGCACACAGATAATCCACTGATTACCTAATTTCTTTTTTTAATTATCTAATTTCTAATCTTCATTGGGTTCTTTTCATGTATCTAGGGTTTTATTTGCTTTTTCTACCTTGTTGAGGTAGATTTGCTTTCATCTATCATAAGGAGATATGTTAATAGTGGAGATACAGTCTGAAAAATGATGCATAAATGGCCCATTATAGAATTTGACAAAGTTGATATATTGGGCCATGGCCGGCATATACACTGTACTGTACTTACCCATACTTTCATAGGCCTGGAGTTACAGATTTGCACTTGTACACATACAGCCATTTACATGGGTGCCAGGTATTGAACTCAGGTTCCCATGCTTGCAATGCAGGTGCTTTCTGGACTGAACAATTTCCCCAGCTACACAGACAAGTACTTTTTTATTTACACATTTCTGGTCTCTGGCTTGTAATAACTTCCATTAAGAAGACAGCTACATTCGTGTCTTTCTATTGGCAGAGAAGTTTTGTTTTTATTTTAGAATTTTATTTTTTTCTCTCTCCTTATTTAAAACTACTTGGTTGTGCCTAAGTGTGTTGTGTGTGTGTGTGTATGTGTGTGTGTGTGTGTGTGTGTGTGTGTGTGTAAAATTCTCGTTTTTGCTTCTTGAGTCTGTATCTTTAACTCTTTGTTTATCCATTATTGTAATGTCTTTGTTCTTTTCTCCTCCTGTGAGATTTTCCACAGTGCTTCAATTGTCATTTCCACTGTTCCACCCTTACTATTTTTTTCCTGTGTTTCATTTTGAGTTTGTTCTGGTGATTTTCTTCTCCTTTCACTAACTGCCTTTTGTGACTATTGTCTCAACATGTCCTTCCATTCATGTCTGAATTGAGTTTCTGTCATGAGGTATTAGTTTTTTAAAACATTATTTTTATTTTATGTGTATGAGTGTATTGCCTGCATCCTCCACGTGTACTTCATTTGCACAAGAAGGCCTTAACCAGATGCAGCCTCTTGATCATAACCTTCCCAGATTCTAGACTGTCAACCAAAAAGTTTTATTGTTTATAATTTATCTATCCTCTGGTATTCTATCACTATAAACCCCACTAAGCCTTAAATCTAATGTGAAAACCAATTTATCCAAAGTTTTAAAATTAGTTACAGAAAGTTTCAATTCTAGAATTCATATATTCATATTGAATTCTTGCACATGTGTGTATGGATATGATAAAATTGTTCATATATATGTGTGTGTGTGTGTGTGTGTGTGTGTGTGTGTGTGTGTGTAGAAGAAATAGAAGAAAGAGGTCAATGTTGAGTGTTGTCCTTGTTAACTTTAGTTGACAGTTTGACACAGCTCAGAGTTATCTATGAGGAGAGGTTCCTCTTCGGAATGACCAAGATCAGGTATGACTCTAGACATGTATGTGGAGGATTGGCATGATTACTAATTGACATATATAGGTTTAGCACACTGTGGCAGTGCCATGCCTAGGCAGGTCATCCTGAGTTGTATAAGAAAGGTAGGTAGTGGGGCCAGACAGTGAGCCAGAGAATGAGCACAATTCCAATGTGGTTCCCACCTCAGGTTACTGTGTTGAGTTCTTCCCTGACTTCCCTTGGTGATGGGTGGTGACTTGCATGTGTAAACATTTCCTCCTCGAGTTGCTTTGAACCTGTGCTTGTCATAGGCAGTTGTGAGTTTGCAGACATGGATGATGGAAACTGAACTCAGTTCCTCTGCAAGAGCAACAAATGCTCTTAACCGTTGAGTCATCTTTCCAGCCCCTGTTTTAGTTTTCTTCGAAGTCTAACATTTTATTTATCTTTTGATCAGGTTCTCTTCTCTATTTCTGTTTTTTTATGGCTTTTGGTAAAACCTTCCATTTCTCATATGCCTTGGTATTTTCCAAGCTGAATGCCAGTTACAGGACACAAAGCAACTGGAGCATCTGTGTCCACTGCTCCCTTTCCTAGGGAGAGAATGACTCATGTGCTAGGTGTAGCTGGCTAAGTAGGAACAACAGTGGTGAAGACAAGCAAATTGGCCCAAGATGATTTTGTGGCACAGAATAAATGTGATATGGGCTTCCAGGAGCATGAGAAATCAAGAGATCAAAGTAAATCCTCAGACTTCTGGCTCAGAAAACTAGGTAGTTTGTGGTATTCTTTCCTGATGAAGGAGCATTACTAAGGAAAGAGTTTGTGTAGGATTCAGTATAAGCCAGGTATCTCTTCTACACTTGTTGATTGATGGTGTCTTGTGTTAGGCTGAGAGAATGAAGATAGGAATTTTTGAGTATCAGCTAACATTGAATTTTATTTGGATTTTCTTTCTCCAAACCCCTTGAAATTGACTTCTGAGAAGGGGTAGATAGTGTGACAATTAAACTTGCTATCTTGCAGCAAGTATGTTTTCCTTCAATTAGTGCAGTCTGGATCCATGCCCTCATTTTAATGATTATGGTGAAATCTGTCACTTACTACCATCTGCTCTCCCACAGGAGGGTATGGAAACTGTGGTTTGATTTAAAATGAGGGTCTTATTGCCCACATCTCTTCTTTTTGTTTGCCTTGCCTGAGGTTGAAAGCAGGATCTCTGAGTGGGAAGCTCGGTTATACTGTGCACAGGTACACCATACCAGGGCCACTTGACAGACAGGTTCATGTCCCCATCATGCAGTGCTTGAGGGTTCTCTCTTCTTTTCTCTGCAGGAATAACAATTAAAACACTCATACATTTTTACAACCTTAACGTACTTAATATGTAAAGTGCACTCTGTCCCATGCTTTCTGAATTGAGAGATTATTGTTTATGGTTTTAGAAACTGAAGAAAATAGTTCTTAACTCATTAAAATCACTAAAGTGAATACCAAACTTTTGCCAAATACTGTTTTTCCTAACCTAGAAAGTAATTTTATTTATACGTAGTATTTTGATTGAAGCTATTTATTATTTTTAAATTTTACTGACTTATATATTACTTATTTTTATGTCTATGAGGGCTTTGCCTACCTGTAATGTAAAATGCATGATGTGAAGGCAAAGCAGTGGCAACCAGAAGAGAGCAGATCAGATCTCCTGGAACTGAAGTTATGACTGGTTGTTAGCTGCCATGTGGGTTCTGGGGACCGAACTCAGGTCCTCTGAAAGAGCAACCAATGCTCATAACAGGTGAGCTATCTCTCTAGTTCAGAAGCTACTTACTCTTTTTGGGGGGGGGTCTTTTTGAGACAGGGTCTCCATGTAGTCCCAGCTATCCTGGAACTCACTCTGTAGACCAGGCTGGCCTTGAACTCACAAAGATCTGCCTGCCTCTGCTGCCTCTGCCTCCCAAGTACTAGGATTAAAGGCGCGCACCACCATGCCCAGCTTATTCTTTATAAAATGTAGAATATGCTATTGTTGTCATAAAGCCACAGATTCCTCCCACTCCTCTGCTTTCCCTTTTCTTACAGTTCTTCCTCTCCCTCTCCCTATGTCTAGTAAGGAAATTAGTGTACCAGGAAAAATCCTGCTCACTTGTTTCCAAGCTAGTTTTCTTCTTTTTAAAATTGATATGATTAAATTTTAGATTCATAAAACTCAATTATTTTTTTATTTATTTTTAATTATATTTTTCTTTTTTAATAATGCCTTTATTGATGTTTTGTATATTTCAGACATCATTTCTCAGTTCAGCTTAGACAAATTCCCCTTTTCCTTCCTCCCACCCCAGACCATGCATTCTGCCATAACTGTCCTGTATCTTTCTCTTTTTTTTATGTTTAGGAATTTACATTTTCCTCCTTTAATTTTATATTACTCTACATACTTTCCACTCATATACAGTAATTGCAGAGTCTGAAAGTAAGTGGTGGATCGATTTTCATGTGTATGAGTGTACTGTCTGCATGTAGGTTGGTGCACCCGTGTGGTGCAATGCCACAGAGGTCAGAAGAGGGTGTCGGATTCCCCTGGAACTGGAGTCTTAAAGACAACCAAGATACACCAGAAAGCCTCTATTTACTAAGGCATTCCCTAGCCTCAGCAACATTGTTTAACACATAGTAGGTATTACGGTTTTTAATAGAAATTTTTATATGATTCATACGTAATTTTTTAATGAGTCTTAATCGCCTTTATACCTACTTCTCCATTGGCACCCTTCAGCAGCTCCTGCCCGTGTCCCCTCCCACTCCTCGGGGTTCACACATTCTGTCATTTGTGCTAGGGTCTATCAAACCAAATGCCCACTCCTCAGTGCCAGCTCATTCCCTGAGCTCTAGTGAGCCTATCCATAACCCCTTTCCTAAAGAAGGCCAGTTCTTCCTCACCCAGCCTCAATCAGCTGCCAATATTTCTTCAGCCAAGGTTGGGCTCTGCTACCCATTTCTGCAGTTTTGCACTGTGTTTTTGTCTGGCTGAAGTTGCATGGGTCTTGTGCATGCTGATTTTTGAGTAAATGAGTAAGCAGATGAAGAGACCTGGTGATCTCTTATTGCTTATTAATACAGGACAACTAGGTGTGGGGTATGCTTTCAAGCACCTGGGCCAATCAGGTATCAAATTCATTCCAGGTCATCTCTTCTCAAATTGTTTGCAAAAGATAGAAGATGAATTTTCTTTAAGCTAAAATATATAATATAAAGAGCTTCTAAGCTTATAAGTAAGAGTAGCATAAGAGTTATTCCATTTAACTTTTATTCCACATGTAATCTATGTAAAGAAATAAATATACTTGAGCCACCATTGTTGTGAAAATGTTTTTGTATTTTTTCCTGCATTTGTGTTATATCCATATGTGTGAACGTGTGTGGGACTACAAATGCCCATGGAGAGGCCAGAGGTTGGCATTGCTTGTCCCCCTCTATTGCTCTCCACCCACCTTCCTTCCTTCCTTCCTTCCTTCCTTCCTTCCTTCCTTCCTTCCTTCCTTCCCTTTTTTACTTATTTATTTGAGATAAGGTCTCTCACTGAATGTGGAGCCCATCATTTTGGAAGGCTTGGCTGTCTAGCAAGCTCCCAAGATTTACCTTGTGCTGCAGATAAGGACCACTGTGCCCAGCCCATGGAGCTCTCTCCCCAGCCTCATGTTTTGGTACCTTATTTTAGAGTATAACAGGCTTTCCTGAAATCAACCATAACTATGGCATAAGGAATCTTTTTGGACAAGTAGGGCAAACAGTTCTCATCTACTTAATTTAATATGTATTAAATTCTCTGAACTGTAAACTGAGAAGTACTGCTTGAGATCAAAGGTGTTTTGATAATTTTTAAAAAAATGTGGCTCAGTGCCCTTGACTAGGTTAATGGCCTGGATCTTTTAGTTGTTGTCAGGGACCATGCTCACGGGGATGAGTGATAAGTGTAACAGAAAACCTGACAGGGAACGAAGGCCACAGTAAACGAGTACAAGGGAATGCTCCAAAGAGAAATTATATGATTGCTGGGCAGAGGAGTGTGCGCCTCTGAGAAGGCCAGAAGAGATGCACTTTGGGATAAACCTGGTATTCTAACTTATGCTTTTAACATGATTATAACTTGATGGCATTCTTGAGGGATATAATACTCAAACACTGGTTGTTTAAATAATATCTGGATTTTATTTGATGTGTTTGACTGAAGGGACTTACAGTAAGAATTATGTTCATTTAATCTTCTCTCTGACTTGTGCTTCTAAATAATGAGTGATGTTCCATATTAACTAGAGTTGACCACAGACAAAGCTATAGCTTTATTTAGCTAAACAAGCATTATAATAAGTTTATTAGTGATAGTGACAATATATCTCAATACATGTCAAACATGATTTCTCATAACATTGAATCTGCTGATCCTACAGTAGTCTGTGAGTTAGTTACAATTGTTTTAATCATTTTATTTTTATTTTAAATATTTATTTATTTATTTATTTATTTATTTATTTATTTATTTATTTTTATGTGTATGAATGTACTGTCTGCATGTAGGTCTGTGCACCCGTGTCGTGCAATGGCACGGAGGTCAGAAGAGGGCGTTGGATTCCCCTGAGACTGGAATCAGAGACGGTTCTCCGCCACCATGTGGGTGCTGGGGATAGAACCCGGGTTCTCTGTAAGAGCAGTCGGTGCTCTTAACCGCTAGGCCATCTCTCCAGCCCCTGTTTTAATCATTTTTTTAAATTTTATTTATTTCTGTATGTGTATGAATGTACTGTCTGCATGCAGGTCTGTGCACCCGTGTCGTGCAATGCCGCAGAAGTCAGAAGAGGGTGTCGGATTCCCCTGGAACTGGAGTTCTCCTGGAATTGGAGATTCAGACGGTTCTTGGCCGCCATGTGGGCGCTGGGGATCAAACCCGGGTCCTCTGTAAGAGCTGTCGGCGCTCTTAACCGCTAGGCCATCTCTCCAGCCCTGTTTTAATCATTTTAAAGATGAGAAAAGCAAAGCAGAGAAACTAATTTTTCCAAAGACCAAGAGCTATGTCTGTTAGAGAGTATAATCCTAAATCTTAAAACAACATATTATAAAGCAGTGGATGCTGATACCTTTTTTGGATTTTTATCCTAAATAACTATTTTGAGCCATTCATGAATACGAATAAATTTTGAAGAGTCCACATCATTAATAAAAAAGGAATGCTGTTAAATTTGTTAGAGAAATGGCCCCACAGTTGACATAGATGAATGGGGAGAGAGAGCCTTACACTACTTGGATTTCTGCTTATTTCTGCAACATGCACCTGTCAGATATAAAGTCTATTATTAACAAGGGTCTATAAAAGATTCATGACATTTGCCAGTGTTGACACTTCAGGGCTCAGCCTAAAGGATTATTTATTCAACTGAAGATTATTGTGAGTCATTAATTGGAAACATTCATATATTATTCTTTTTACTTGGTTTTGTTTTTTGAGAAATGAATTATAATCAGGACCTATCTTAATTCCTTTTCTGAAAGGTACAATTGAAGTTTAAAATAAATATCTTTATACCTATATATTCTTCTGTTGAAGCCCTGGCATTTATTCTTGCGTTTACAACCCTTACAAGATGAATGTGCATGCTTATCTCCTAGGAGCTTCTTTCCATTTGGCAATCATTTTAAGGCTTTGCAGTTCCCTGAATGTGGAGCTCAAGACTGGAAATTTCCGGGCAAGGAATGCTTTTTGTTCTTCTTGACTGTACCCTGTGGAGTTTATTGAATTTGGTACTGTCTTGGTTCTACACTTTTTGTGGCCCAAGACCCATGAGTATATTTGTGCTTCCATTCAAGCCAATTCCATTTCTGCAATGAGACAGCACATTTATTGACTGTGAGTGAGTAATCATGATTCCACTGATAGGCTGGGGTGGGATCAACTAAGACTATGATGATGATGGGCTAGATTTAAGTAAATTGTGTTACATTAGCTGAAAAGTCAGAGTACCACTGGGTAAGGTATAGATGGGTAGCCAGCAGGATGATTCAAAGTTGCACACATGGATGCTTTCACTCAGAACAAAACCCCAGCAAACCCTCCAGCTTCCCTCAGTGAAGAAGGTTTAGTGTTTCCCCACACTAAAATACAACTAGAGTACTCCTCAGATAAATGCATATCTTCAGTTAGTGTCTTCATTGTGGGGAAACAAACAAAATAAGGCTTGAAGTATTTTAAAAACTACTATAATTTGTATATCTCCTTTTCTCTCTATTTGGAAATTTTCAGATTGGATTGTATCTTTAACAGGAAT
This sequence comes from Rhizomys pruinosus, assembly GCA_009823505.1. Lineage (NCBI taxonomy): Eukaryota > Metazoa > Chordata > Mammalia > Rodentia > Spalacidae > Rhizomys > Rhizomys pruinosus. The sequence continues at coordinate 1,102,951 of VZQC01004033.1, read as the reverse complement.
ATTTAAGGCAAGACATTAATTCTTCTTCTTTGTAAAGTTATGATTGAATTTGAGGTGTTCTAATTCTTAAGTCTCCAAATTCTCAACCAGTTTAAATTTGAGAGGAAAAGAAGGGTATGCTCACAGGGGCTTCGGCTCATACAGACTGGAATCATGATGTGTATATGCTGAGCATACAGATATATGTGGAACACATGTTGCAGTTTGAATTTGAATGTCCTTGATGGATAGGTTCATGTGTTTGCATACTCGGTCTCAAGCCGGTGGCAGTATTAGTTGCAGAACCTTTAGGAGGTGGAGATTGCCAGATGGAGTGGATCACTGGGGTAGACTGTGAAGCTGACCCCATCTCCAGTTCACTTTCTGCTTCCTGAGTACACATACAAACACAAGGTGGCTCTCTGGCCTCTTTCAGCCACCATTCTTTCTTCTTTCTTCGCACTCTGCCTGTCTTCCCTGCAATGATGGAACAATCCTGTGGTGGTTTGAATGAGTGTCCCCCATAGGCTTTAAGTATTCAGACATTTTTTTTATAATTCTTTATTTAAAATTTTATTTATTTTTGTATGTGTATGAATGTACTGTCTGCATGTAGGTTTGTGCACCCTGTCGTGCAATGCCACGGAGGTCAGAAGAGGGTCTCGGATTCCCCTGGAACTGGAGTTAAGACTGTTCTCAGCTGCCATGTGGGTGCTGGGGATGGAACCCGGGTCCTCTGCAAGAGCAGTCAGTGCTGTTAACCACTAGGCCATCTCTCCAACCCCTGAGTATTCAGACATTTTGTCCCCAGTTGTGGCCATGCTGGAAGAAGTATGTCATTGGGGGCAGGCTTAGTGAGTTTAACAAGCCTTGGGGTCTACAGTCTCTCTCTCTCTTGACTTCCTGTAGTCATCTCAAGATGTGAACTTCGGCTCTCTGCTCCAGCCTAGCCACCATGCCTCCCGCCACAATGGACTCTAATTCCCTGGAACTGTCAATCATAAACTCAAATAAACTCTTCCTTTTATAAGTTTCCTTGGTCATGGTGTTTTATCATAGCAACAGAAAAGTGACTAATACAAATCCCCTGGAACTATAAACCAGAATAGCACTCTATATTCTTAGATTAATTCCTTTAAAATTTTTTTTTTAATTTTTACTTATTTTTGTATGTGTATGAGTGTACTGTCTGCATGTAGGTTTGGGTACCCTTGTCGTGCGGAGGTCAGAAGAGGGTCTAGGATTCCCCTGGAATTGGAATTCTCCTGGAATTGGAGTTACAGACGGTTCTTAGCTGCCATGTGGGTGCTGGGGAATGAACCTGGGTCCTCTGCAAGAGCAGTCGGTGCTCTTAACCGCTAGGCTATCTCTCCAGCCCCTTAGATTAATTCTTGTCAGGTATTTGATCATAGCAACAAAAGAATAACTGGAATAAAAATCACTAAATAAAAATAAAGACAGAATTTCATCACTGTATCCTCAATAGTCATTCTTTCCTACTTTGAGGAAATGGGAGGGGGTGGTCTGGAGAGAGATAAGCAACATTAATTATTTTCACACTTTCCTCTACCAAAAGTGCATGGGAAGCTTCACTTTGTAAACTTTGAAGGATGGAATATTAATGCCATCTTCCATCTCTGGGATTGAGGAAAATTGTTAGAATAATAAAGTGTTATTTGTAAATAAGCTAGGTCAAGATCAATACAAAAACAGTCATGATATTTTAAAAAACTATTTTAGGGGCTGGAGAGATGGCCTAGCGGTTAAGAGCACCGACTGCTCTTGCAGAGGACCCGGGTTCATTCCCTAGCACCCACATGGAGGCTGAAAACCATCTTTGACCCAGTTCCAGGGGAATCTGACACCCTCTCTTAACTCCGTGGCACTGCACGACATGGGTGCACAAACCTACATGCAGACAGTACATTCATACACATACAAAATAAATAAAATTAAAAAAAACTATTTTAAAACCTAAATGTATAGAAGGAAGGAAGTGTGAGGAGGATTTCACTCTGGACGTTAGAGAAAGGTGATGCTTTGCCCTAAAGTAATAGAAACCTTTGTCTATTTTTGGCAAGCCATGTTGGCAGTAAGGTGAAGGCATGCAAGTATTAAATAATTAAGATTTTCAAATCACTTACTGCTAAGAGGTCATTTGGAGCTGGAAGAGAATCATGGCAGATATTTAAAACCTTTTGTATGCTTAATTAATAAACTTTTGTATTTAAGATTTATCAAAGTCAACATTCAGAATGTGTGGCACAATTCCCAGGGATTATTGTTAAAGAGGCTTGACTAATCAGAAGATTCAGTGTGGGCTTTGAAGAGGGCTGGAGTCTGGGCTATCTTTTGGATGTGTGAGGCTCCCAAAGGTTGTGAAGAATTAGCTTAATTTTTATTGTAAGAAGTAAGCTCTTGAAGATAAGTATCACTTGGAATTCCCAGAGAGGAGGCTAAGTTCTTACAACAAACAGCGTAATGCTGTTTCCAACTCATGCAAGTGCTACCAACAGAACTAACATTGTTAGACTTAATATCTTAGGGGTTGAGCAATGACCCATGGGTTAAGAGTGCTTGTTACTCTTTTAGAGGACTGGTGTTCTATTCCCAGCACCCACATAGTGTGGCTCACACCTTCCTGGAACTTCAGCTCCAAGGAATCTGATGCTCTCCTCTGGCTTCCAAGGGTAACTGCACAGACATATACATGAATAAAAATGAAGTAAAAGTCTTAATAATGTAGCTCCTTGACTATTGCTTGTGCCTGTATTTTCTTTGATTCACTAATTTTTATATTTATGGAAAATTTTGATTTCACATACCTTTTTGGTTGGAAGAAGTTAGTTGATATTTTACTATTACATAGCCATCATGTCTCCAAGCATGATAATCAGCTATCCCATTTAGATGATGTTTATAAATAATTTAATTAAGAAAATAATTTTCTTTATGGATTGATGTTTGAATTCATCTGGAATCTTGTTAAATTGTGTCTGTTGTAGAGGACTTTGTTTTAACTTTTATGGGCCAGGAGCATTGAGACAGGGTCTCTCTGTAGCCCCAGCTGGTGTGTAACTCACTATGTAGACAGGCTGGTCTCAATCTCAGAGAGATCCTCTTCCCTCTTATGTTTGTTTTTAAGAATACATTTTACTGGTACATTTATATAGGCATATTTTGGAGCAATACAAATGGGAGGAAACAGCAACAACATAAGGACTGGTTCAAAGAATGGATTGATACAGTTAAATTCTGCCCAAAGCAATAAATCTCTAGAGAGAAAAACTTTAAAAAGATTGAGAGAAAGATACAGGATATGTATGGCAGAATGCATGAACTGGGGTGGAGAGGGGGTAAGGGAAAGGGGAATATGTCTAAATTGAACTGAAAAATGATGTACGAAATATATAAAACATCACTATAAGTATTATATTTAGACAAAAAGAGAAAGTACTGCAAAAAAGAATATATTTTACATATAAAACTAAACTTTCATGGGCCATATATATTGAATTAGAAGTTGACTACTGATTCCCAGCAGCTATGGTAGTGCATTTTTACAATCTCAGCATTCAGAAGGGTGAGTGGGATGATGGTAAGTTCAAGGCAATCCTGGGCTACGTAATAAATACACAAATAAATAAATAAATAAATGAATAAATATAAATAAATAGTGTTTACTTTCAAAATGTTGCTATATGATATTTTAGAAATTAAGTCACTATATTAGGTATAGTATTTGACTTCATAGACATGATTAAAGAAGTAACTTACAACATAGAGTCATTAGCAATCTGTGATCTTGATACGAACATCTTCCATTTTTCTCGTCTTCAGATTCTTCATATGAGAAATTGCTAACCTCTACCATTCAGGTGAACATGACTTCACAGCCATAGTATAAAATCATTATAATGAAAATTCATATGCTCACCTGTGTTAAAGCATGAAACAGAGATGGGATGCCAGACAAAGAAGGAAACTGTGACAACTTTGCGGGAACAGCCAGCGCAGTCCTTCAAGTTATTTCTTGTGACCTGTGGAATTGGTTCTGTCTGTTGCTTCATAATTTCCGCAGTCTAGAGGGGTCAGTGGCTCTTCGTTGTTCACAGACTGAGTCCCACCTTCACAGAATGGCTACCAGACATGGATTTTTCTTGAGGAGAGTGCTGACCTGGAGACGCTTCCTCAATCCCAGCACCCACTTAAATATTGTGGTCTAGATATGAAATGTGCCCCTAAAATCTCTTGGTTGACGGCTTGGTCCTGTATCAGTTTTCATAGGCCATTAGATTGTGAGGGCTCCAACTTGGGGAAGTGGGAGGCGACCAGTTGTACAGATGCCGCAATCCCCACCCCCACCCAGCTGCCATGATGCAAACACTTTCATTTGCAGGATGTGTCAGCCACCAGGATGCCTGCCCTGTCTTGCCTCAGGCCCAAAGCAGTAAACTGACAGACGTTGAACAGAACCCTATCAAATTGTGGGCCATTTTTTTTCTTCTCTTAAGCTGCTTTTCTCAATAGTTTTACCTTAGAGACAAAACCCTGAATAGCACATACACTATTCTCCATTTGCCATTTTCAATTGTATCTTCTATTTTTCTGCCTCTTTGTTTTGTGCATTCTCCTTTCTACCACGTAAATCTATAAAAATCCCATGAGGGATGGATTAGTGGTTAAGAGCACTGACTGCTCTTGTTGAGGACCTGGTTCAGTTCCTAGTACCTACATGATGCCTAACAAGTGTCTCTAATTCCAGTTTCAGGAACTCTGATGCCCTCTTCTGACCTCCACAGGCACTGTGCACACGGTGCACATACATGGGACACAACAGTTATACACGTAAAATAAAAGTAAATATATTTTTTAAAAATCACATTTTTAGGAACTTGAATTTTTCTTGGAAGGCCTTTGTGATTTGAGTTAAAAGCTAACTTTTTTGTATGGGCATTTAGGTTAAGGTAGAGAATTCTCTATCTCTTCTTACTTTTGAACCTTGGGTCATAAAGAAAAGATTCTCAACCATTACTGTTAGTGTATGACAAGGTGTGGGGCAAGGATATTTCTGTCATTTTGCTGCTAACTTATTGGTGGCATTATTAATATATTGGGCTGACAATTCATTGTACAGGGGCTATGGGCATTTAACATGCTGTCACAGTGTGAACCTCAAATATTTCATTTTCAATCTCTTTTCACACAGTCATATTATATCCCTTCCCTGAGTGTCACTGAGACCCATTACTTGACACCTTTCTTGGGAGATGGACTAGTTAGTCTGGGAGGTTAAGAGGACTGACATTCTTTGACCTTGGTTCTCTAGAAAGCAAGGATGAAGAGCCAAAACTTACCTTTCAGACAGGACCTGTGTATGCTTCCCTTCCTCGACACTGTGTGGCAGGGTCAAGTTTAGGCAGCTGGCTAGGGAGGGAGCTCATCAGCCCACATTTGTTCAGATCCTCTTGCTGGATTTATACAGAGGGCATGGGAGTCCTCCATTCCACATTCTACTGAATCAGAATCTACTTCCTGGAGCAGATGGGCTCTTGCATACCGTTATTAATGGGGTAGGTGGCTAGAACCACTAGCAGCTGGCACATGCTCTTCTTCAGTTAGGTCCAAGTAGATTAGAGGGAGTTTGAGGTATTTGGATCTCCATAAAACTTAAAAGCTTCTTAAGTGCTTAGTAGATTCTTATCTAAAGATGTTGTGGCCCAAGATTATGTATTACTCTCTTTATCCTCTAAAACTTTTAAGGCCTTAATCATTAGAGATTCTTGGTTTATTGAACTGGGTAATAAATAAGATGTTAAACTTATTAAGTACTTACATGTGCCTGGCATTGTTGTAAAGGTTCCATGTGGATCAAACCATATAACCCACGTGGTAATAATTATTAGTTATTAGAACACTTTAGAGATGAGGACTTGGGATCAGAGAGAAGCAGCTCTCTCAAAGCCTTGTGATAGTAAATGACACAGCCAGGCTTTGAAATGAGTCATTCTGACTCTAGTGTGTAGACCATGAGGAGGTCTGCAAGAAAAATAAAATAAAATTACTGATAACAAAATTACACTTGAAAAGCAAGCTCTATTTTAATCTTTACATATATATAGGTTTTGCTTTGCCTATTGCTCTAGTAGCACTTTAGGGAAAAAAATCAAAACATTTATTAGCTTTCTGGAAGAGGCCCTGAGAGACCCATTAGCAGGATCATTTTAAAAATATGTCTGTTGGATAGCCTTAGTTTCTTGAGGTTCTCAGTGCATGGGTCTCTCTCTCTCTCTCTCTCTCTCTCTCTCTCTCTCTCTCTCTCTCTCTTTGTGTGTATGTATTTAAGAAAGCTATTGTGAGCCTTAGAAGGAGAGTTGATTGTATCAGGCACTGTCATTATTTTAATCCATTCTACACACTAAACTCCTGTGTGATATCATTGAGGAAAAGGCTCACCTGCTTAGAGGATTATTTAAAAAACAGACAAAATTTCATTAGCTTACAGTCTCCTTAAGATGAATATTTTAGTCATTTCAAGTAAGCAAATCATAGAACTTAAAACGCAATGTTACTGTGTTAACAGGCATCTTACTGAAGATAAAATATTTTTTAAAAGATCGGATTCTTTTAATAAGAGGCTCATAAACAACCCACCCAATTGTCAACATAATAGAAATCCAAATCCAAGGTGCAGAATATATTTCCAAATGAAGGCAGTTAAAATGCCAGGTGTTAGCAAGAAAGGCATGTTTTGTGCTGTCTACAAATCATGTTCCTGCTTTATCTTCGGCACCTTAAATGCCCAGGCTGTGAAATGAGGATATGTCCTTGTGAGTTTCTTCAGCTTCCATATATCAGACTTATATTCACATATTTTTTTTGCACCCATGACCACTTCAAGGTTCTTCTACCTCCCCATAGTTTGTGATCATCATATTTACCACTCTGCGTCTGTAATGTAGTGGATTGTAATGTGGGGATAATGACGGTCTCACTGGATATCGAATTCATAGGCTCATAACAAATAAAAATTGTCAAAACTCCAAGGGCAAGTGAATAACTGTATAGATACCTTGGGAAAATTATAAGGCAAAGTGAATAGAAAAGTGGCAACACTTAACAGCTGCGGAGATTAAGTTTTAGAGTGGAAAAGATTTCAAGAGATTTTTTTGTGTGTGTGCTGTCTCAACAGACTGAGAAAGAAAATTTCTTTCAGTGAATAAATTTATTTAAAGATTAGAAATGAGTTGAAAAGTAGCAGTGTATATAAATATAAACTTTCTCAGTAATAGCTGAAACAAATAGTTCTGTAGTGTTCAGTTAATTTATGTTAATGGAAAACCGTCATATAATAGGTTTAGCAGCAGCTCAATTTCACCTTTAAATTTTCAGTTCAAATCCATTTGTGGCTGTGAAAACAAGTTAAGCATAGATTATTGGCTCTGATCTGGCCTCAGTAGTCACCCAGACAATTAGTTCTTAAAAGAATGAACTCTGAGAAATACATGAGGTCTTTTTAAAAATTGGCATTCCAATTCTGCAATAATTTTATTGCTGTTTAAAATGACACACGTATATCTATCTTGCTCTTTCTATCTATCTGTCAGTCTGTCAGTCTATCTATCTATCTATCTATCTATCTATCTATCTATCTATCATCTATCTATCTATCTATCTATCTATCTATCTATCATCTATCTATGTTCATTCATTTATAATGCCAGCTTTGTGTCCCTAAATGCCTTTTAGTGTGGATTCATCCACTGGAGCCTGCTCAACCTACTAAACATCTCACTCTTAAATAAAACTGAATCTCCCTTTCCCAGAAGTCATCGGTCACCAGTATTTCCTCAGGTAGGTTGGGGTTTCTTGTCCGCTTCCCCATGTCTATGGTAGCATTTTGTGTCACTTGAATTTACATGGGACTTGTCCACACTGTCACCACTGCTATGAGCTCATAAGAGTACCTGACTACCTGTCTGGAAAACTCTATGTCCCTGTGGTCTCCTCTGGCTCTTATAATCTTTCTGCCCCCTTTCTGCCATGATCCTTGAGCCTTGGGAGGCACAAGCTTTATATAAATATCCTATTCAGGGATAAGTACTCTGCAACCTCTTATTCTCTGTATATTGGCCAGTTGTGGTTCTCTCTGTTCATCACCATCTGGTGCGTAAAAATGATTCTCTGTTGAGAGTTGAAAGGTGCATAACTCTATTGGTATAACGATTAATTAGAAATCTGGTTTAAAACTTTAATTTTATGTGTATGTTATGATTGCACATATGTCAAGTGGACTTGTTTTGTGCAGTGCCTGCAGAGCCCAGAAGAGGGCATCTGATCCCCTGGAACCGGAGTTCCAGACAGCCACCCTCTGGGTGCTGAGATTCAATCACAGGTCTTCTGTAAGAGCAGCCAGTGCTCTTGTCTTTTTGGTTGTGAGCCTGAGCCTTTAATGGCTGCACCAGCTCTCCAGCCCAAGTGCTCTTAACTGCTGAGCCATCTGTCCATCCCCTAGGAGTCAGTTTAATACTATACGTACTTCACAGAATAGTTATATTAGGATTTTTCCCCTGGCCTGTGGGTCATCTCAGGTTTCTAAGGCTGATATCAGTATCAGATATGGGCTTCATCCTATGAAGTGGACCTTAAACACAATTAGAAAGTCATTACCCTTACTAGACACTGTAGGCTTGCAAAGTAAAAGCCCAATGCTAGGAATGGATCTCTTCTTTTGAAGTTGTTGACCAGGGGTTCCATAGACCCTCACATAATACCAGCCATAGCCTCTGCTCTTCACAGTAAGAGCCTACTGCTGCAGACACTACATACACAACTGGAGAACAAACAAAGAGAAATCAAGCTGGTGCTAACTTCAAAACCTCATGTCTGCTATCTAACTTTCAAAGTGCTGGAAGATGTTATGAACCTTACCCAGCTGTGAATCCTGCTAGGTACAACTGGCCTAGAAAGGTATGCCCACCGGTGCAGTAGTGCCACAAATATTGGAGTAACCAAGTACTTTCTAAATTAACATAATTTTTTTCTTTTTGCAGATACCCAGAGGTAAGGGCAGGAGAAGGCAGTCAAGAGGGAAACCCTCTAGAGTTCGCTTGGGTGCATCTCTCCTGAATTGCCTACTTATTGCACCAAAGTTTCTATTATCTTCTTCCACAGATTGCTCTTAAACATCATAAATAGACTGTCAGAATCAAGTGTTAATGAAAATGCAACTGGAATTCTTATGCTAAATGAAAACAACCAATTCAGAGATTATACAAACTCTCTTGAAATACTGAAACATAAAGAATGAAGAAGTTAAAAACACAACAACAACAACAACAAATACACCTACTTTCTCATGGGGGAAAATAACCAAAGGAAAAAAAAAATTGGAAAATAGACAAGTTCAGAGACTGGAGATAATTTTTGTTCATTATCTCATGTTTTATGGTCAGCAGTTCAGACTGGAGGTTCACAAACACCACTTACCCAAAACCAGTCGGCTGTGTCAGCTGAAGAAGTTGCTGGAGACATTTCTGATTCTGTTATGCTTTGAATCAACATTCGGCAGATGTCGAAATACCAGGAGGATGTGCAGCTGTGAGCGGCACCAGCCTCGTGGTGCAGGCAGACTCACAAGCTACGCTTTTTATGACAGCACCTGGGTTTAATTTTCTTAGTTTGACAAAATCTGACTGTCTCTGGTACAGCAGTCTGTCCACTGGACACAGTTTGGCTTCAGCAGACTATGAAGAGCAGGTAACAGAGCAAGGGAACTGACGGGGTGAGCGCGCTTCAGTAAGATGAGATCTAGCAGGAAACTGTGCAGTGTTCTGGGGGACGGGACTGGATTTTCATGGCTGATCAGAGGACTTGACGCTCAAGGTCATTTCTCAGATCCCAGTGGCTTTACGTGTTTGTGGAAAAGGGAGCTCTTGGAAAATTTAATAAGGGTTCTTCACAAATTGGGCAGGACATAGGTTAGAACCCATTTACTAACATACACTGCCTTCTGCGAAGCCAAGAATTCCATTGACTTCACGGTAGCACATTGTCACCAAAGGGATTCTTATAGGTGGATTCACTTTGTGAAATGTTTTGCTAGAAAATGCACCAGTGGATAAAATAAGTTACACATTATTATGCATAAAGATAAAATTGATGATTGAATATTTCTATTTGTTCTGATTTTTCCTCAAGTATCTAGACTTTTGACTTACAATGTGGCTTGTTAGCATTCTCAGAATACTTCAGAAAATAATACAATATTTGAACAAGTGACATAGGCCATAGGAGTTGATTAGCCCCGAGCTAGTGTAACTGTGCTCAGGTAGAAATGATTAAAAGGGATTGTGTACAGTAGCGCCCGAAGAGGTAGAAACTTGGAGAAATGCAGGTGGGGCTCACACAGGGATAAAAGTATTTTCACCGACTAGTGAACTAATAAAAATTTCTAATTACTTTGTATACATAAAATTAATATAATTTATTCATACCTCGTGCCCCTTTCCATATGATATAGTGCTTTAAACCTTTCAAAATTCCACAGGTAAGTTAGTCTTTCTGAAGGTTTTAAAATGAAAGTAATAAAAATAGCCTACTTATATAATTGCAGAAAGCTCAAAAGTTCATAACATTTCCACTTTACTTAAATATCAAGACAGGTCTTCTTATGTTGAGGATTGTAGCAAAAGAGACAGGATAATTGGAGGGTGCCACTTCCTATGCTATTCAAGGATGCCGGCAAAGAGCCTACCAGAATTTCTTCCAGTCTTGTTACCATTATGTCTTTTGGCTCATGTCTTTGATGTTTCAATCAGAGAGATTTGAATGCACAGTAAAATCTAAAAATCACTTTTGTTGTTAAAAGTTTTGATGAAGGCTGGATAATATACCTCAGTTTGTTAAGTGCTTGGTATACAAACATAAAGACCTGAGATTTATTCCCTAACCCCCCCCCGACCCCAAACCCATGTAACAAGTGCTGGCTGCAGTAGGGGTCATCTCCAGTGCTGGGGAGGTAGAAACATGAGGATACTTGGGGCTCACTGCCCAGCCAGTGCTGCCCTATTTGCAGCTCCAGGCCAATGAGAGACTATGTCTCAAAAAAAATGGCTGGCTCCTAGTGGAACGGTTACTCAAAGATGACCTCTGTACACATGCACAGATGTGCTGTGTATGCACACCAACATACATGTACACAGCAACATGAATATGCAGCCACATGTACACACACATATACATAGACAGCACACTAGTTTGGGGAATAAGCCAATCATTAGTTGATTTCAAACAAGATTTTAAAATACCATCCTTATTACTGTTCTTTTTTTTATTTTTTTATTTATGTGTATGAATGTACTGTCTGCATGTAGGTTTGTGCACCCGTGCCGTGCAATGCCGCGGAGGTCAGAAGAGGGTCTCGGATTCCCCTGGAACTGGAGTTCTCCTGGAATTGGAGTTACAGATGGTTCTTAGTCACCATGTGGGTGCTGGGGATAGAACCCGGGTCCTCTGTAAGAGCGGTCGGCGCTCTTAACTGCTAGGCCATCTCTCCAGCCCCACTGTTCTTTTTTTAAGAATTCATAATGTCAAAGACAAAAAAAAAAGAATTCATAATGTAATTATAGCATATACAAGAAATTGTGTTCCACCTACCAGGTACTACATACCTCATTACAGACTCAAGTGAAACAGACATAAATAGAGTTACCCATACAAACTAAAATTGTTTTATATATCTGTTATACTTTGCACATGTTGCTCTTAATATTTTTAAGAGAAATCAGGTTTTACTTCCGGTGACCACACGGACAGTTCGAATGTAACCAATTTGGGTGAGCCCTAAGTATTTCCTGTCTGCTGCAGGTATGTGACTATGCCCCCCCCTTCCTTTTACTGTCCAAAGCTATAATTCAAAATCTGGGGACAAGAGACATGGCCTTCATTTGAGAAGGTACTGGTTTTAACCTCTTTATTATCCTGGGTTTGTAAATAGCAT
>VZQC01004033.1:987570-1090915 GCA_009823505.1 Rhizomys pruinosus | reverse complement strand
TTATTTCAGAGGACCCAGGTTCCGTTTCTAGGACCCACATGGCAGCTCCGTCTCCAGTTCCAAGGGATCCGATGCCCTCCTCTGGTCCCCACCGGTACTGCATGCATACACTCATACATATAACATAATAACTAACTAACTAACTAACTAACTAACTAACTAACTAAATAAATAAATAAATAAATAAATACATAAATAAATATTTTCTGAGAAAACTTCAAAGTGCTGTTAAAATCAGGAGAATTTATAAGAATTAGGGAGATTAAAAACTGTAATGCAACTTGGAAATGATCTTTATGCTCACGTGATGAAACAGAGGCCCAAGAGTTTAAAATGATTTGTATAAGAGTAAGAGATAAATTGTGGAAGTAAGCTTTTCCTCCCAGGCCAGTGATCTTAAACAAGAGTCAAGGTGGATAGTGTGAGGTTGTCAGGTCAAAGGGAAGCGGAGGAGTGAATTTCGATATGGAGTCAGAGGAGCCTTAATTGTGGTCATTTTTAGCACTTCTAAATCCTGTGCATATTCTAGCATAGAAGATTCTCCATTGTTTTTCTAAACTTATTCATATATATATATATATATATATATATGAAACTAATATATTATTTTCAGTAATTATTCTTCCATTAAAGGCTGGAAATCATCTTTTGAATAGTCTGTTTTAAAGTTGGGTAAAGCAATATCAGCATACTAGTCTTGTCTGTGATTCTTCACCCTCTTTTTGCCTGTGGAATGTAGTCACTCTTCATCTTCTTCTTGAAGAGGATTTTAAAGTCCCTTTTGTGGCTCAGTGATCTCACCAGGGGACCTCGTTTTTCTGCTGGTGTGGATACTGGGGTTTGGCACCTTTAGGCTTTGCCCATACTCCCCACAGAAGATGTGGGAACATGAAGGTTGGGCAGACAGGACAGGGAACTTATTGGGGATGTTGGCTTTTTTGAGCATGTGCTAAAAATACATGGTTCTTTGGGATGCAGCAGTACATATTTAAGAGCAACTCTTAACATCAATAAAAGTTGATTTTCTTCCCACCCCAGAAATTCTGGGAGCAATCTAGTATGCTACAAGAAAACAATTTTAGTTTGCATCAGTCTTTTCAGACTATCATAGTAAAATATTCTAGAGTGCTTCTCCTCTTCCAGTCTGGAAGCTAGTAGATGTCTGGCCAAACTAGTTTTAGCAAAGGTTCTTGAATTTTGGCAAGGCTTGTTTTCTTTCTATGCTCATGGAGAAAAGAGAATGAAGCTTTTTGGTAAGTATACTGATACACAACTTTTATTGGAGAAAGACCCAACATTCATAATAACTTTTATGCTTATTTCCATAAAGAGCTTTATTTTCAGAGTCATTTTGGAAGGTAGAGTTTCAATATATGGATTTGGTGGTAAACAGTTCAGTTTATAGCACAGTTTCATCGAGAGTGGATTTTGTTTATGGTAAGGAAGAAGTCCAGTTAATGGAAGAGTGAAAGTCTGTGTTGTGAAACTCTAATTAACTTAAAAGACATACAAGCAACTCTAGATTTGATTGAGAAATGATGTATGACTTATGGAAAAAAGTTTAATAATAATAAAAATATTAATAGAAAATAAAGATAAAAATATTTTGGACACACTGAATAAAAACAGACATACATGCCACCATATAATCTGTTTAAATTTTATCTTGGTTCTTTGGAAAATCAGTGTTAGTTCTTCTAACACTCCTTTAACAGAGGAGTAGAAACAAAGACAGAAACGAAGTAGAACCAGCGTAGAGTGTTTTATTTTCCGTCTTTGCTTTCAGTTTGCAAATGACAAATTTTTCAGAAATGTGTTACAACATTTGCACAGAATAAAATTAATAGACCCATTTTGAAAATGTAATATAGTTCATATCAGTGTATTTATCCATGCAATCACTGCTGTATTTTAGAGTGAGCATTCCTTCATTAAAGCCAGACTTGAGCTCATTCCCAGTGCTCCTCCCTGTATTCTTTCACCTCATCCTTGACCGAAGTTTTGTTGCTCAGATCAGTTTCAACCAATCCAGAAGTTCATGTAAACAAAACCATATAGTCTATTTTTATATATCTATTTTTTTTATATATATCTATTTTTGAGGCTCATTCATATGAGTTTTGGTTGTTTCTTTTGTTTAGTTACATAGCATCAGATATGATTATTTGTTTATCTATGGCTCTATTTGAGGATATTTGATTTGTTTTATGGTTTGGGTAATTTTGAATGAAGTAATTACAGACATCTAGGTACAGATTTTTTTCTGAATTATGCTTTCATTTATCAGGAGTAAGGTTGGGTCATAATTTAACTTAAAAAAATCTCAGGTTTTCTAAAGTACTCTATAATTTTGCATTCCCAGCAGTAAGGTATGAGAAAGAAGGGGCTATAGAGATGGCTCAGTGGTTAAGAGCACTTGTTGCTCTTGCAGAGGACTTGGATTCAGTTCCGAGGACCCACATGGTAGCTAACAAGCATCAGTAAGTCCAGTTCTGGAGATCTGACACATTTTCTTGACCTCTTTGGGCATTGCACAACATGGGTCCACTTATATACATGCAGGGAATATACTCATACACATAAAATAAAAATAACAAAATATTTTTAAAATGAAGTACAGCTTGTTTCTGTCAACCAGTATATGTGCAATGGGTGGAGTATTGCTCACTATTATATAAATACTAGTCTAATATGCATAGAGCCCTGGGTTCAATTCCCAAGACTGACAAAAATTCCTTTAGTGAGCATGTAGTAACACTGCACAGTAGTTTTTTTTTTATTTCTGTATTTTATTGATAACCATTGACATTGGTGATCTGAAATTCTTTTTACTCATTGTTTCCTACAGCTGCACATGTAACCCAAAACTCAGCTCAAATCTCTTTCCTTTTTGTTTACTCTAGCTTCAACATACTAAGTATTACTTGTAATTGTTCTATGTATTCTTGTTATAGAGGAACTCTTGTATTTATTATTTATAAGTTTTTTAAATTTGAGCATAGTTAGAGGCGTACTTATAATGGTACTATGATTTCTGAAGGAGCCTCTTCATTTTATTTCTTATAGTAAAGGTTACAAAAAGATAGAATATCCTTTGATAGGCTCTTTCCTGTTTTAGAGAATTGTAATAGAAGCTGATATTTTCTTCCTTTGTCTAATTAAAGATTGCTTTATAAATTTGTAAGCTTAAGGTATAGACTGGACCATACTCATTTCTGATCTACTAACCCTGTACAAGTCATTATTCCAGGCAAAGGTTATATAATGCTGAACAATTGAGATATAGTGTCAGAAGAAGCTAGGTGCTCTGTGACCATCTACATATTTAACAATATTTTTTTTTTGGCCTTTTCGAGACAGGGTCTCCCTGTAGCCCCAGCTGTCCTGGAACTCACTCTGTAGACCAAGCTGGCCTTGAACTCACAAAGATCCGCCTGCCTCTGCCTCCCAAGTGCTAGGAATAAAGGCATGTGCCTCCACGCCCGGCTATTTTACAATATTTTTATCACAAGTTAATGAACTTTTATTTGGCTGCTTGACCATTTTGAGTATTTTGCATATGTAAGTGACCATGGGGAAACAAAATGAATGAAGAAATTGAATATATTTTTAGTATTTCAAGTGGCATGAAGTAGGCACACCTCTAGATGATAAGGCTTCCATTGTTAGAACAGCAAGGCAGTGCCCATCTTCATTTCATTGTTAGGAAGGAAAATAGACATGAAATCAGAATTTATGATGCTACCACACTGTATAGAAGTAAGATTGGGATCATGGCCTATATTGGGAAAATCCTGTAGAAAATGTAACATCTGAATGAGTTAATTTAAGAAATTTAATTGGAAAAGAAGGCATCAAACACTAAGTCCCATATCCAGAAGGATTAATGTTAGCAGCACCTTCTTTTTTTGAGTTTTGTGTATTTCACACAGAACAGTCCAATTATCTCTATTCCCCCTTCCCCTGTTGGTATCCTTCCAGAGAACTGCCTCCCACCCCCACCCTGGAATCCATACTTTCTGTCATCTATGCAGAGGCCTATTGTGTAAGGCTAGTATAAGTTCATCCACTGGGGTCTAGTCAACCCATCCAGAGTCCTTCCCTTTAGGAAGGTCAGCTCTTCCTCATCCAGCAGTAATCAGCTGCCAATAATTCTTTGATTAAGATCAGAGCCTGCTGCCCATTGCCACAGCTTTGTGCTGAGGTTTGTCTGCTTTGTCTGCTTTAGTTTGTGTGGGTCTTGTGCATGTTGCCACCATTTCTAGCAGAAACTTTACAAAGAATAAACTCCATCAAGTAATGAGCAATGATTCTCTCTCTCTCTCTCTCTCTCTCTCTCTCTCTCTCTCTCTCTCTCTCCTCTCCTCTCCTCTCCTCTCCTCTCCTATGAAAAGATGATAAGATACTACAGGTGATATATAATAATCCTCAAAAGAGCAAGAGACAATATCTAATCAGAGAGGAGGATGGGCTTCCTAGAGGAATTTCTGTCCATGGTAATCCTTGAATAAAGCACTGCATTTGCAAGTAGAGCTGGAGCTAGAGAATTCCCATCACTGAGAAGGCAAGAAAGCAGATAGGTATGTTTAAGTTCAGGAGTACTACATATCCATCAATCTCAAGCATAAAAATAAAGAAATTGTTTATATATTAAGTTGAGCCTGACTTAGAAGGGGACATGTTTATTGTGTATATAATAGTCAAATTGACTCAGTAGTCAGTTTGTAGTTTTAAAATGGAGACTTATATCTTTTCCTAACTTCTCAGAAAAATATCTGTTAAGACAAAAATGTTTTAAAAAAATCATACAGACTTAATGTAGATTTGGTTTGTTAAGGAACACTGTTAGAATTTAGAAAAGATTCCCAGCAACCACAAAGCCAATGGAACAGGCTCTTTCTTGAAAACAAGTGCTACTGATTCTGGATCAGTACACATGGTACTTGCTTCTTTTATGTAGAATATACTTGGGAGGCAGACAGCATTCTCCATACTGCCATATTCCTATAGACACACTCTTGCAGTACTAGAAAGCCTCAGGGAGAAGTGAAAGGCTCCTTGAGGGTAACTGTCACCATATGTACTGGGCTGTGTATTTTTCTGCCATAGATAGTACAAATTGGCCTGGAAACTAAATATATATAAACAGTTGTGTTTTTATGATACAGACATGAATGGACAGCAGGCTGTTGAATAAAAAATTCCCTGGCCAGGCGTGGTGGCGCACGCCTTTAATCCTAGCACTTGGGAGGCAGAGGCAGGCGGATCTTTGTGAGTTCAAGGCCAGCCTGGTCTACAGAGTGAGTTCCAAGACAGCTGGGGCTACAGGGAGACCCTGTCTGGAAAATACCAAAAAGAAAAAAAAAATCCCTGTGTGGAGATTCTTGTGACAAGGACAGTGGTGGGCCTTGAGGGGTGAACCCAATCTAAAATGAACACACAGGGAAGAACTGAGGGATTTGAAGCCTCAGGGTCATCCTTTCCTCTCTGTTTGCATTCTTGTGCTTTATGAATCCACCCAGAAGCAGGAGACCAAGGAAGACTTTCCATTTACTTTTAATTTAATTGATCAGTTTTTCAAGGCACAGAGGAAAACAAAGTTGGAGAATAGATTTAAAATTGCTACATGTATAAATATATTTATACAATATATAAGAACCACAACAGAAAGCGTCAAATTTCTTAAAACATATCATTTTGTATAATGTGCAGTGTAATTCAGTTTAAAATGCAATATGTCAGTAGCCAAGACTTCTTCTGATGGCTATGATTACTAGCAGAAGCTGGTTATTAAGACTGATTAATTGATCTAATTCGTGTTAGATTTAAGAGAATGGTTAAATATCTGGCTTAAATAATTTAAGGTTTGGGCTGCCTCAAGGAAAACATTTGGCTCTTTGAATATATGACTAATCCTGTATGCTTTTGGCCCTGAATAAGAGAGACATACATTCTAAGAACTGTCTGGAGTGAGGAAAATTACCAAATAAAAATGTTCTAATGCTAAATTTGGAGATTTCTTTTTACAATCTCCCTCTGAAATGCAGGGAGCTAGGAACTTATAACTTTATAAAACAAGAAAAAGGTAAAAAGAATGTGAAAATAAATGACTTTTTTCATAAACCCTTCCCGATAATGCTGAAATTTGGAGTTAATTCCGAGAGTTCTAGTATACATCAGCTTGTGGGTTAGGGTCAGCGCGAAAGAGATGTTTGCAGCATATTTAGATAACTTTAATAAATTATTAGAGACTAGATTTGGGCTACTTCGAGAGTGACAAACTCTCAGAAACTCTGTTGTGGGCCTTCCTTCCCCCCAGCTGGATTCTGGAACCCCACCAGGATCTCAGTGGGCGGAGCCAAAGATGCCTCCTAACTATGACAATGGGAGAGGATAGTCCTTATAAACCGACCCAGAGTCTCCTTCATAACTAAAACCCAGCCTCCAGGAAGAAAGACTGCAAGGGTCTTATCTTACCTAGAGATGTCTATAGCTATGACTCCTGCTCCCTCTAGTCTTTCAAGGTAGAGAAAGAAAGCTAAGTGACACTTGATTGGATAGTCCCGGTACACAGGATCATTAAAATATCTAGATTTAATACTTGAGACCATTGAGAGCATCTCCTCCCACAGGTTTTGCTACCATATCACAGAGCTACAGCGTGGTAGCAGTAGATCATAATGTCAATAGCTGAAAGACACAGACTGTATCTGAGAAGTTCTTAGAGCAAGACAAAGAAAACAAGGATTTCAAAGAAAGGGAAGGGGAAGAATTTGACACTTCTGCTATCTGCAGATACAGTTGCAACTAAACAAAGCTGATGCTGTGACTTTCCTTCAGGAAGATGTGAACATTCAAGAGAGGACACTGACAACATTTTAAACAAAAAGATTCCACTCTAGTTTGTTGACCCACTAATTTATTGTGCTGACATAGGGGAGAGGTCGTTGATGGTACTGCGAATGACTCTAAGGCAGGGGCACTGAGAAGCTACTCCAGTATGACTGATAGTCATAAGGCCTGCATCTCTGAGACTCCCTTCAACATGTTCTACTTTCTACTTTCTCCCCTTCCACAGCAAGTGTTTGCTGCTTACATACCTGTGATTAGTGTTTGCTGCTTACATACCTGTGATTTTATTAGCTAACTTGTGAACTCTTGTAGATGTTCTTGTGAGTTTTACCAGCCTCTCCTTTATGAGATATTGCTTCAAATCCAGAGGAAATAGCCATATACCAAAATCTACCTCCCACTAAACTAATATAAATCTTCAAAATCTTTGTAATTTATGCCAAAGATCAATTTACCTCAGTGTATATATATATATATATATATATATATATATATATATATATATTGTACTAACATCAGAATGACATATTGTGTGTTTAA
The DNA here is from genome assembly GCA_009823505.1 of Rhizomys pruinosus. Lineage (NCBI taxonomy): Eukaryota > Metazoa > Chordata > Mammalia > Rodentia > Spalacidae > Rhizomys > Rhizomys pruinosus. The sequence goes on along the minus strand of VZQC01004033.1, from coordinate 1,083,523 downwards.
ATATAGAACTATTAATAAATACAGTAATATCTTAAAGACCTAACAGGAGAGGAAATGATGGATAATTCTAAACTATAATCAAAAAGAACTCTAGAAATCAAAATGGACATCTTTTGTGAACATGAGTACATGCTAGCAGTTACATCACTAACTGAAATGTAAACTGAAAAAGTTCCAACACTTGTGAGACCACTGCTCCAGGCATAGCATACATCTAATTGCATTTGGAGGAGAAAGATGAGAGATTATATAAGAAGAAACATTTGACTGGCCACTGAGAGCTTCCCCAAATTAATGAGAGACACTAAACTGCATACTCAGTTAGCTTCCAAAATACCAAGAAGACCAATATGAGGAGAAAAATAGAGCAGCATTCACTGTTTTTAAATTGTAAAATTTTGAAAGTGAAATCTTCAAAAGATGCTAGGGCAAAGGATGGAGCAAGATTGAGACTGTATCAGAAGTAAGAAGGACTTCAGTCAGGAGAAAACAAGCCAGCAAGGAGAGAGTAGTGAAACGAGTGGAAGATTAACATAAAATTCTGTATCAAGGGAAATATTTTTCCACAATTTAAGGAGAAAGACATTCTCATACAAACAAAAATTAGAAGACATGCTCTGAAACTAAAAATAAAAGGACTTTTTCAGGAAACAGGGAAATCTTGTTAGGTACCTAGAGCTAGAATGTTTAAAGAAAGAACATGAGTGAACGAGAGCTGGTGAGATGGCTCAGTGGTTAAGAGTTTTTGCTGTTCTTGCAGAAGATGTGGGTTTGAATCCCAGTACTCACACGATGGCTAATACAAATCCATAACTCCAGTTGCGAGGGATCTTAAGGAATCTGATGCACTCTTCTGGCTTCTGCCATCACTGCACTGGATGAAATGGGTGCACTTACACACATGCAGGTATAATACTGATACACATAAACTTAAAATATGAGCACCAGAAAGGAGTAAATTAAGGTGAAATTAAATAGTTTTCTTGTTTTACTTTCATATTCTTAATTCACCTGAAAGATACTTCTATTTAAGTTAACGGAAACAACGTTTTGCGTGATTACAGCATATGGATAAGTGAAAGAAATGGGTTGTTCTCAGGGAAGGAACAGACAGCTGGGAAATCTCTGCTATTTGCAAAGATAGTCCCCCAGGAAGTACTGGGCCTGAGAAGTTCTACCCAACTCTTGCATGTTATTTTCAACAACAGTTGTAGAACATTCTGGAATGGAAGAAAGGAATGGCTACCACATTGCAGACTGCTCAATTCTTCCTTGTTTTTTCCTTCCATATCTGGAAAATCTTTCAGTGCTGTAGTCAGCATGCCCTGTGACCCTCAGGGTTCTTCAGCTGCAGGGAAATGGGGGGACGCACAGGCCAGGCTCCAGCCACAAGTGCAGCCTTCACAGTCCTTGATATTTTACATTACATTTACATTTACACTCTCTAAAATGAGAAAAATAAAAGAAGACTAATATGACACACAGAGCAAAAAGAACTTAAAAACTTGGCTGTTTAATTTCCTCCTTCTTTTATTCTTGAAAACAGAGTTCACTGCTTGAAAATCTCTACCCTTTGGATTTAATGACTTCATTTGGATTTCAAAAGCAAAATCACTCTGTATCATAAGTAATCATCCACATGCTCATCCTGATTTTCAGAGAGCTCTAGTCAGTGAGCATTGGAGCAGCTGACATGATATTCTTTCTTATGACACTCACCTAGTTATTATTTCGGTGCCATCCACAGATTACCTCTTCTTTTTGTCTTGTCAAAAAGTGATGTTGAAAATATGAAAGGTTGCTAGGTGCTTTTGTTGAAGTAACAAGATAAAATACAGTATTTAAAAATTGTCCCACATCAAAAAACAAAGGAACACATCATGTCATATTGCTTAATTTATATATTCACTGTGCATATCCTGCTAAAATATATTTTTATGGAAATGACTCTGTTTTAGGGGAAGTCATGCACATATTTTTCCACCTTAACTTCATACATAATTTTCTTGAGCATTGCAGGATTTAGAAGGGTTTTGACCAAGTTTTACAAAGCAGTCTAGTTAATCAGGCTGTAATCACATTGGGTCCTAGGATGAAGCTAGAGTTTTGAGGGAGGCTCTTTGATTTGCCATGTTTTTTAGCATTGAAAATGTCAAATAACTGTTTAGTTTTACCACGTATTTTATGACTTTCTGTGCATATTTTGTTAATATAGAAGAATTCCTGTTTTGGCCTCTTACTCGAGATACCCTAGTCTCAGACCCTAGGTTTTGGGATTGTATATTGTAATATTTATATTGTATATTGCATATTGCATGTGCCACCCAATTCAATGTAATTTAAAAAAAATAACAAATGTCAAATAAGACTATTACCTGATAAAGCTGATGGTGATGAAATAAGCTTTCAAATTATTCTTCATGTACTCTTATATGATGAAATATGTATAATAAAGCATTGCCAGTGGTAAAAACAGAAAAACATTTAGGAAGCATTCCTAGGTTTCTTTAATTCTTATATCCTTCTGATAGCACAAAGGGATTTAGCTGTTTTCCTTCTGAGTCTGTTTTATCTAAGAACTTAGCTGGAATGCCGAGTTTCTTTCCTGGCACAATTCATTTTGCTGATGTGACCAACCTGTGTGTGCTTTTCGAAAAGAGAAAATCTCAAATGTTGTATATGTTATCCTTTTACTATATGATTTTAGTTCAAAGTTGGTTTTTCATTCTGTTGACAAAGCAAAGATAGTCTGCCATCTAGGAAGTCCAGCAATAATATAAACATTTCTTTTAGTTGCCCTCCTTTAAGGAAAATATAATAAGTTACAATCCTCAGTAGCTCTGGTGAGTCCGGGGGCAGTATTGTCTTAATTCATTTTAGGTAAGTGACCTACATCTACACTGTAAAATTTTCTAGGTTCTCTAGGGCCAAAAATGTTATATGGAAATAATGTATTATTCAATGGGTGATTTCACCAGAGAGAACTACCTGTACATTTACAAACAGCTACAAAGGTTGAAAGAAAGTGAGTAGGGCACTCTGTGCTTTGTACCAATAGGGAATTGATAATCTGTGCTGAGGTTGTGTTCCACTAAAAGATTTTTAATACTGTTATTACAATTCAGTGTTACTGCCTTGTCTCTCCCACCCGAGGCATGAAAGCTTTAGTTATAAGAAACTATCTCATATAATTCTGTAACCTGGCTGTTTGTTTAATCATTACTTCATGAAACTGTGGTTCTCTTTTTACTTACAAAGATCACAGAAGTTATTACGAAGTTCTAGTGGTTTTCATTTCAGACAAATGAAACCAGTGTCTCAAGCTTTTAATATTTTATTTGGTGTTTAAAAGTATAACGCACCAATACAATGAGGCTAGGAAAACTTGTGGTTCAAGAAAGCAAAACTCTGCTCAAAACAACCACAGAATAAAGACATGTCAAAGGTTATGAGAGCCAGAATGAAGGAGCTCTCAATGGCTCACATCCGAACAAGTGAAACAATAAAATAAACAGCATGGCATTGGTTTACACCCCAGAGGACAAAATGAGTATTAACAATTTGGCTTTTAACCCAACCCCCAACCACAGACTACACGTAGGACCTCAATTCCATAGAATATAGTAGAAAGTTTAAAAAATAGTAAATCAGGGAGAAAATTCTTGACAAAATTAAACGCATGACAAAATCTATATTTATTGATATTCTATGTATACTGAATTTCTGGTAATTTCTTCTAGCAGCCCTATGTAAATTGTACTGGTACAGTGGTCATTTATAATGTTGAATTTCATTTGTTGTTTTGATAAATATTTGCTATTGTATTGTAAAAGGTTGATAATAAGCCAAACTGGGTAAAGGGTATGAAAAATTAAATTGAAACACATTATAATTTTAAAGAGTTTATTTCAGCAAATAGCAAACTCTAGACGTTTAGGCCTCCATCAAAGGGGTAAGAGAACTTTTATAAGGTGAATGTAGAAGGAAAGAAGTTATTTGTGTGGTTTAAGTTTGAGCTTATGCGCTTAACTTTCACTTTGTTCAGGAATCCAGGCCACTAGAAACATCCCACTATAATAGTTTCCCATATAGTTATATTCACAAAGGCGTTAGAAATTATTTGGTACTATCTTTGCAACTTACCAAACATAACCTTACTACAAAATAAAAAAAGTTATTGCAAAAATACAAGTCAGCTGAAAGAAAAATATAGATTTTTACCTCTATGTTGATATGTCAGAAAGTATTTCTTTGCATAATATGAAAACTCTGCCATTTAATATTTTAGAAATGGGGATAAAGATTTCTAGAATTGACATCTTTTTAATGGGAAATATTGTTGCAAGTATCAAATTTGCAACAATAAATTCATAGATTTGGATTTAGAGCTAGAGTACTTGTCTTCTGGCTTGTAACTAAGGTGAATGATCTTAAGCATATTATTGTTGACACACAAAATAGCATCCTGTCTTCAAATACAAATTACACTGTCTTGCTTCCCTAATTTACTACCATGACAACCTAGTCAGAGTTTGACCTCTGATACAATCAGTGAGCTTCCCTTGAATCTGCTTTAACTAAATGTGTTTGACTAGTTTACAAAGAAAGCAATGCACAACATAAAAGTTTCTCCATTTTAACAAAAGAGTGGAAACGGTCATATTTATTTTTTGACATTTAGTCAGCCCTCCAAACCACATAGTCATTCAAATCAGCCTGAGGAATCTTTTGCAATAATGAGCTTTGTTTTTAAGAACATAATTTTAGGGTCCCTGTTGTATGTACTAAGGAAATAGTAATTGTTAAGGAGGTGATATTTAATCATGTGTAGCCAGCAGGAAGTCCTGAAAGGAAAGTCAACCATTTTTCTCAAAAAATGGCTCTTATAGAATTCCAGAACTAATGGGGTCCATTAAACACCTAGAAACAATGCTTATTATTCAGGAAAAATTGGAAACCTGTTTTTGACATCGTGTTTGTAATTCTAAAGCACCAGAGACAGACTTGTAGCTATCCTTGAGATCTCCTGGTACTTCATGGGTCACCTGGTCACACCTCAGCTGTTCATCTTGCCCTCAGCTCTGTTTCTAGCTTTGGTCAGAAGGAATTATAAAAGGCTACATAGAGAATGGTACATCAATGTTTCTAGTAGAAAAATACACAATAAATTTGTAACTATTAATGGTGGTCAGAAAACCATTACAACTTTTACAGGAAAAATTAAAAATTCAAAACTATAAGATTTCAGAATAATAGATTAACATCTTTCTAATATAAGCAATTATAAAGCAATATATTCCTGGTTAAAGCAAATAAGTAACACCAGAATGTATGCTTATAAAAATTTAAAAATTATGGGGCTGGAGAGATGGCCTAGCTGTTAAGAGTGCCGACTGCTCTTGCAGAGGACCGGGATGGATCCCCAGCACCCACGTGGTGGCTGAGAACTGTCTTTAACTCCAGTTCCAGGGGAATCAGACACCCTCTTCTGACCTCCGCAGCATTGCACGACATGGGTGCACAAACCTGCATGCAGACAGTACATTCATACACATAAAAAATTAAAAAAAATAAAAATAATTAAAAAATTAAACATTATTTGATTGATTCATTTTTATTTTATGTGTATGAATATTTGGCCTGCATGTACATAACTGTACCTTTATCATGCAAAGCCTATGGAGGCCAGAGGAGGGTGTCAGATCCCTTAGAACTGGAATAACAGACAGTTGTGAGCTGCCATGTGTGGGTGCTGGGAATTGAACTTGGGTCCTCTGAAAGAGCCACCAGTGCTCTTAGCCACTGAACCATCCTTCCAGCCTACTTGTAATAGTTTATAGTTTGAAAACTTCAAAGCCATTTTTTTAAAAGGATGAGTCTTCTTGATTTATTATGTGTGAGAATATTAAATGTTAAATCTCTAGAAGGTCTGGGTTGTGTATATTTCCAATTTGACCAAAATATTTTTATTTACAAATATAAAGCACTTTAAAATATTTTATTTGTTATTTTATATGATGTGTCTGAGTATATTGCTTGCATGTAGGTAGAAGCACACATGTCATGTAGTGCCAGTGGAGGTCAGAAGAGGGCATTGGATCCCCTTTAACTGGAGTTAGGATGGTTGTTAGCTGCCATGTGGTGGCTGGGAATTGAATCTAGGTCCTCCGCAAGAGTACCTAGTACTTGTAACTGCTGAGCCATCTCTCTAGTCTCCAAAGCACTTGCTTGGTGGGCAACAGCTTGATAACACTGCTACCACCAAAAAGACAAGTATGATGTAGCTTCTGCTGAGAGTGGAAAATAAGCCAAGTCTGTCATTCCAATAGCCAGTCCTTGAAATGTGTGTGCTAAACTGATGAAGAATAAACTATGGATAATTATGCAACCAAATGGTGATGCTTCTTCCAGCCCCACTCCTAAACTCCAGGCATTGTAATCAGAAACATCTACTGGGTGTCTACTGTATGTGAGCTCTTCTGTTGAGAGTTATTGTGGGAACTATTTGGAGAGTTACAATACCAATAGTCTCATCCTCAAGGAACCTAAAGTATTTGTTTTCCATTACAGATTATATTTTTATGTATCGCCTATCTTTTGGGACTAGATTATTTTCAGTTTCAGCACTACTTGGTCAAATGTTTTTCCTGAAGTTCTTGTCAATTTTTAGAAATAAGATTATTAGTTAAATTTGTGGACTTTGAGTAAAGCAGTGTCCTTTATAGTATGGGTCAGCATCATTTAAATAGTTTGAACCTCCCACAATCTAGGGATTCTTCTAGAAGACTGACTTGGCTGTGTATTGTAACTCTTTCCTGAGGTTTAACCTTCTTGCCTAAACTATCAGACTTTGAACTTGCCACGCCTCAAGTTGCATGAGCTAATTCCTTAAACAAATTTATCCTCTCTTTTGTTATGTTCATTTTAGTTCTCTAGAAAAACCTAAAAGATATAGAATATGATAGAACAAATTGAGTTGTTATTTTAACAATCAAGTCTGCATGGAGAAATGCCTTTGGAACTCGATGAGAGGCCAGAAGAGTTAGGAAAGATCTGGATTGCTCTGAAGGGTTGTTGGTAGAAATATGAACGTTAAAGTGCTTCTGGTGAAGTTTCAGCTGCAAACGAGAACTTTTATTACACAACAGAGATCAGATGATTCCAGTTATGAACTGGGAAATCATTTGTATGTAATGTGTTCTAGTGTTTGGCACAAGGTTAAACTTGTGAGTAATAACCTTGGGTATTTACCTGAGAATATTTCCAAGAAAAGTGTTGAAAGTGTAGCTTGATTTCTCATTATTGATTATATAAATATGAGACAACACACAAATCGAAGTGATTATTTAGTTGAAAGAAATCATGACTTAAAACTCTGGAAAATTCTCAGCCCATCCATATTGCAAAAACTGAGAAAGAATGATTTGGAGGGAATGCCAAAGATATGGCCAGGCAATCATTCAATAGAAAGACTGCAAGTATTATCCAGCAGCATCACACATGGGACAGAAAGAGATGGGGTGGAAGAAATGCTAAAGGTTTGAACTAAAGATGGGGCAGAGACAGGGCCCAAGGTAAAGAGTAGGGGCAGACGCTGGAATTCTTTATGAGAATTATAATGGAATTATCAAGCTTCAAACATATATTATCCCTGAAGAGGAAAGAATGACTCCAAAACTAATATTAAAAATCTGTGGGGCTTCCATTCCTACAAAGGCTTATCTGAGGAGCCAAGATTTTCTTCATTTTGTTGTAGATGGCCAGGCTGCTATTCAAAGGCCTCAGTGTTCAGGCTACAGCACAGACCAATAGGTGTAGGGTTGAGGCCCAAGGTTGTGAAGGTGATGTTGCCTCCTATGGCCTTGGCAAAGGACTGGTGCTCTCATGAGCTCAGAGGACCAACCATCAAGCCAGAGAGGATGCTTCTAGAGCATTTCAATATGATGTCACTTTCTCTGCTAGAGTTTGAACTTGATAGTTCAAGTTCAAAGGATTCCCAGGCCTTTTCTTCTTTTCACTTTCTCCTTTTTGTGACAGGAATGTGTGTCCTATGCCTGAGTCATTATTATGTTTTAGATGCAAGGAATATAACTGGTTTTATAGATTCATAGCCAAACAGGGCTCTCTCTCCCCAGATGAATCATACTTTAAGTCTCTCACACATTTGACTTAAATAGTATTTAAGTGATATTTGGGACTGCTGTGTGAATTTTCTTGGCGAGATGTGAACAAACATATAACTAGCTAAGGTTACTGAAGAAACAATTCAACCCAAGTATATCATTGTGAGGCAATGTGTTTATTGGGGGAACTGACAATTGCATGGTCAGGAGTTACTTAAAAGAACATGTGGTCCTGACTCCTACATCACCGAAAGCCTACCCCAGTGTGGATGATGACTCACAAAGATTTCATGTGCAGAGCTTCCTGAACAACTTTCAGCCAGCTCAGCTAGCTGGAGTGCCTTCTATCCTCATCATTTTTTTTTTTTTTTGCATATGTGACCTTGGGAGGGGCCTTATGAAACCCGGTACTTTCCTCAGCCTCGATAGTTCCATGAACTTTTTGAGCCTCACGTGTGGCTTGAGCTTCTTGCGCATTCTAAGCACTGTGAGTATCTGTACTCCCTCTAGAAGGGAATGTTTCAAATGGAGAAAATGACTACAAAACAGGGACATGGAGAGTTGATTCTGTAAACAGACTAGAGCTTTTAGGCTCTAAAAGTGGGAAGAGGAATGGATATATTTTGCCTAAGGGAAGAACATTGATTGATTTTGAGTGTGTAGAGGGTATAATGTTATCAACTCAAATTTTGCTTCTACTTCATATATGAAGCACTGACCTCTCAGTACTTCAGATAGGACATTTGGAAATACAGGCTTTAAATACGCAGCCGTTATGGAAATAAAGAAGTGGATAAGAACATTAGGGTAGGCCCTAATACAATCTCATTGATGCTCATATAAAATGAGGATATCAGACACACAGGGACATTAGGCGTGTGTATGCACAAAGAAAAGGCCATGGAAGACTAGAGATAGAAGGTGCCATCTGTAAGCTGAGGTGAGCATCCTTATGGGAAACCAAACTGCACTATCATCTGATCTTAGGCTCTAAGTTTCTAGTGCGAGAATGCTAACCGAATGCCACCTGTATGTACCTGTGCAACAGTCCCTCCAATGCCCGTCACTTGGCTGTGCTTTCAGGGTGTCTTAGAGGTACCATCATCATTCATAGACTCTGGGCTTTGTCATGAGGGCAGAGGGAATGGCCTCCACACTATGTTCATTTTTTCATTTTTTATATCATTCAGCAGCTTGGGAAAAACCTAATATACATAGCAGGCATTTCTTATTTTCTGGAGTAGTTGAAAAATTTACCCCATTTTTAACCTCTGTTTGTCCACTTCATTGGAAATCTGTGGGGGAGGAAATCCAGGGGTAGGCTGGGGTAATTGATTTCCTTGTGATTCCATCGAACCAAGAAATGGCAGTGTACCTTTAAATCCTGATTTTTTTTAGTTTAATTGTTTAAACCCATCTCTCTGCCCTTAAATTTTGTTCTGCTTCATTTTTTAGACTTAATAATAGTATTTTTTTTGTAAGTATTTCTTGTGTAGGGCCTCCTGAGCTTTTGTACAAAGCAGTTGGGCATAATGCATTTTGGAAACAACAACAACAACAGAAAAGACAGCATCAAAGAACTGACTGAAACAGTGAACTTCTGCTCAAAACAGTCAACTTCCCCATGGAAAATATTGAGAAAGACTAAGAGATGAAAAGCATGTTTGGCAGAATGCATGAGCTCTGGCGGGGTGGGGGAATGGGCGGGAACACGGGTCTAGATTTGTTAAAAATAAATAAATAAATAAATAAATTTATGTGGAAAAAAAAAGACTTAATAATAGTATTTAATTAAATTCATGTGTATTTCATACAGAATATCTCAATCAATCTTAATCACCTTTATACCTCCTTCCTATTGATCCCCATCTTACAGATCCCCACTGGAATTCACACATTCTGTCATTTCTGTTAAGGCCTATTGTGTCAAGTTAGTATCCCCAGACATTCCTCAGTGCAAATTCATCTACTGAAGTCTACTCAGCTTATCCAAAGTCCCTTACTTTAAGAAAACCAGTTCTTCCTCATCTAGCAGTAATCAACTGCCAATATTTCTTCAGCTTATCTGCTGTCCATTTCCCCAGTTCCATGCTGAGATTTGTCTGCTTGAATTTGCATGGTCTTGTGTATGCCGACACTATTGTTGTAGGTTTGTATGAGCAGGGTCTCAGGAGCTTGTAGTACTCTATTTCCATGTGGTCATGCACCTCCCCTCTGGCTCTTACAATCTTTCTGCTCCCTCTTCCACAATGGTCCATGAGCCCTGTGTGAGTGAAGATTAATATAGATCTGCTTCATTTTCTTTTTTTTTTCCTTACAGTTCCAGAGGAATATAATTCTTAACTTCTGCTTTTCTAGTTTAAGCCCTGAAAGTGACTCTTGTCTGTACAATTTTTTTGCATATATTAGTCTTTCCTTCTGTTTCTAGTACCTTGTCAGGAAATCATATTCATTTTCTCTACTTAGCATAGAAGGTCTATAGTAGGCTTTACTGCCAAATTTTGTCAATGAAAAGGCAAAGACACATGGTGCTCAAAAATAGCATATCCGAGTGACAGCAAGTATTTACTCAATGTGATTTTAGGTCTGTTCTGATGTTATTAGGTGTACGTGTATGTCTGTGCTAGTGTATGTCATGTGAATGTTTACAGGTGCCTTCAGAGGCAGAGGATAGTGCTAGATATCATTGAGATGGAGTCAGAGGCAGGTATGAGCTACCCAACATGGGTGTTGGGAACTAAATTTGTATGCTCTGAACTACTGAGTCATCTTTCCAGCCCCACCTCAGTTCTTTTTAATGAGCTAAGTATCCTTTTTATAAATTATTTTCACATCACTTCAAGTTTGGAAAATACACTTAAAATGCACAAAAATAAACATCTCAGTATTTGGTCCACTATTTTCAAACAATAGATACCATTATTATAGAGAGACAGACTCTTTCCATGGTGTAAGATTATGCTTTTGACAAGCATCAATTTGGGAAAATATTCAGATTTCTCTAGCATTTCCTGATTACAATTCTGGATTTCATGTACATTCAAAAAGGGACATTGGATTTCTTTAGACAGTAAAATCTTTGCTTCAAAATAATATGCAAACTCAACAACTACAACTGCAGTTGGAAAGAGAATATAAATTTTACAACTGCACCATTACTCCAGCCTCCTTCCTGCCAAGGTCTGTGGGTGGAGACATGATCCCATATCATCATTTGCACGTCATAAGGGATCCCCAGATACAGAAAGCTGTCCCCTTGCTCTGCTTCTACCCTTATATTATGAAGTCTTACACATCAATTCGGCACAGTATTCACTAATACTCTAGCAAATTTTTATCAACATTGAGATTCTATCAGTTATTGTAATCAAGAGCAAATCTCAAGAAGCTATTTTCTTTCTCCAAGAAGAAGCAGAGTCCTTCTAAGCCAGAAAGTATTTATTTAGAAGCTCTTTTTCTACAGGTCCTGTGAAAACTTGAACTTATTTTCCTTTCTATTCTGTTTCTTTTTTTAAAACTTGGGTCACACTTCAGAAACTGAGAGGCAGAGAGCTCAACATTTCCCATTTTGTCTTTCTGCAGAAGAAAAGGAAGCTAAAAATTAAACTTACTGCTGGGTTGTGCATGGAATATTATGAGGTAAGGATTGAACACTTCAATTTTTGTTCCATTGTTTAAGTACTTGTAATTTGATATTTCCTTATAGTCATATCCGAAAGAGCAGAATTTTGTATTAGTAATTCAAAGCAAGCATTTTTGCAAATGCCATCTTCAATAATTTTTCATTAATGTGCAGTTTCAATTGTTTTTAAGAATAGAAGTTGGCTCATGAGTGAGAAAGTACAAAGAGAAGAGAGGGTCAATTTTCAAGTCATGAATAGCGACAAGTGAAATTATATGGAGAAAGGAAATCAATCCCACCAAATTGAACAGGGCAATGGAGGAGTTGAAGCAAATGAATCATTACCCACAGGAATCCAATTTCTCCACTTTTGTGAGTGAGTATCTGAAAAAAGACTTAGTGCTCTGCTCCAATGAAATATTATCAATAGATTTCCAATCATCTTTGTGAGAGAGTAGCCCACTACTTTTTAGGGAGCAAAGTTTCTGGGAGAGTGGATCTGAGAGATTCCAAAGGAGAGTTAGAATTTTGCTTTCTTCTCTCTTTGAAGGTTGCATAATGCTGAGATGAGGTGATGCACAGACAGATTTATTCATTTTATTTGTGTGTGTCAGCTGTCCAACTGGGAAGAGTGGTGGCCAGATCTGCCTTCGGCTAAGAGAGCTCTGAGCTTTGAGCACGGCCACTTGTTAGCCTGATTGGCTTGACTGATGTGATGACATACTCGCCTTCAGTGTCTCTTCATCTCAACACTTCCAAGACTTTTCAATCTCACATTCTACAAGATTAGGAAATGATGTTTTCACTTCCATTGACTATGTGAGAATATTAATTTTTGCTTAAAATGCAACATCTCAATTTTAGACTGTTGCCTTGCAGAAATTAGAGGGGAAATTAAATAAAGAGGAAGATTGAGAAACTTTTAAAATATAGACAGGATTTGAAGACTCAGGTTTTGTAATATAGCATGCTATATCTATCTAAAGAAATGTAGTTACTATGCAACTGATCTATTTTATATCATATGTGCATTAAATGTGTCAGGGAGGATGGTATGCCTTTCTTAGATTACTGTGGAATTCTGAATTGGCACTTTGCCATCTGAAATGCCTAATGTCATTATGCATGTGTTCTCACTTAAATTGGTTAATGAGATTCTCTTTGCCAGGACAAATTTATGCTCCTTGGTTGGATGGACTATATAGGCTCTTTCTTACTCTGGGCTCATACCCATTATTATAATGATAACGTTAGAAAAAACAGACTTGAGTGGTAGGATAATCTCTAAACAACAGAAATTAATTTAGATAGGAATCAAATGGCACCTGGCATAGTAATGAAAGGCTCTTTAATGTCAATTTTTTCACTCTTCAATTTATAAGGCATTGAAGAATGGAGAAGCCTATTACCCAAAATGAGAGAGTTTAAAAAGGAGGGAGAAAGTTTTAAAAAGGAGGGAGAGGGCTGGAGAGATGGCCTAGCGGTTAAGAGCGCCGACCGCTCTTGCAGAGGACCCGGGTTCGATCCCCAGCAACCACATGGCGGCTGAGAACCGTCTGAAGCTCCAAATCCAGGAGAACTCCAGTTCCAGGGGAATCCGAGACCCTCTTCTGAACTCCGCGGTGTTGCACGACACGGGTGCACAGACTTGCATGCAGACAGTACATTCATACACATACAGAAATAAATAAAAATTAATAAAAAAAATTAAAATAAAAAAAAAAGGAGGGAGAAAGGGAACAAGAAATGGATTTTGAAAAAGGGGAAGAGCAAAACAATTCGACTCTGCATGCCTCTACAAAAAGCTTGTGAGATGGATCTTGGATCAGAGTTTCATTGCTCTGAGCTGAGTAGCGGGTGATGTTTTGCTATTGGTGTACTGGTCACCCGAGGACAGATTCCTAAAGACTAAGATGATTTTTCTGAGAAATTATTTCTTTTCTCTCTCCTGCCACTTTCTAGCTTTCCATGTTCTAATTAAATGCATATTTCATTTAAGAGTTTTGTTCCTTTCCAAACGATTATAAGGGTAAAGGAGAGGAAAAGCTATTTCTTTTTTTTTTTTGTCCATTTTTTTGCTTTAAAATTTTTTTTTATTAATTTTATTTATTTCTGTATGTGTATGAATGTACTGTCTGCGTGCAAGTCTGGGCACCCGTATCGTGCAATGCCGCGGAGGTCAGAAGAGGGTCTCGGATTCCCGTGGAACTGGAGTTCTCCTGGAATTGGAGTTTCAGACAGTTCTCGGCCGCCATGTGGGTGCTGGGGATCGAACCCCGGTCCTCTGCAAGAGCGGTCGGCGCTCTTAACTGCTAGGCTATCTCTCCAGCCCGGAAAAGCTATTTCAATGAAAGAAACAAATATTTCCTTTCCCTTATATAGTTCTAAGGATAAAGAATTTAATTTTTTAAAAATTTCTTTAAGAAAGTTTATAAGATGGTGCTTCATGAACAGAATGCTATTTTAATTAAGCAATGCAGGGTACCTCAATAAATTTTACACACCTTGATGGCAGCACATAGCCTCTTAGTTAACAGATCATTAACAAATAGATATCAATGCAACATATATGTAAGTGATCCATTGTTGAAAAAGCATCTTATATGTTTATTTTTCTTTTGGTAATTTTGAGACGGGGTCTCCCTTTAATTCCAGCTGGCCTGGAGCTCGCTCTGCAGACCAGGCTGGCCTTGAACTCATAGAGATTCGCCTACCTCTGCCTCCCAAGTGCTAGGATTAAAGGCATGTGCTACCACGCCCAGCTTATATACTTATTTTTTATCATTTAATACCCCAAACATTTTCTTATTCTTTTTTTTTTTCTTTTGATTTTACTTATTTTGAATTAGACAGAAGATTCACCTACGCTGTTAACAGTACTGGAAAACTATGAAGAAGGAAAAGGGAAATGGCAGACTTAGTATTTTTTACTTTGTGATATTTGCTTAGTAACCATGACTGTTACCTGATTTTCTCCCGCTAGCCTTTCCAGACTGCTAAGCTATAGGATCTGTCAGAAAAATGCTTCTCCCTAAATCTTATTCTGCAAAAGAACATATACCTTAAAAGAATATTGGTTATCTAGTAGTGAGAATTCTGATGATCCAAAGCAAGGAAGACTGGATGGAAACCAAGTAACTCCCACCGACTACTGGCTAACATAATGGATCAGGAAGGAACAACTGTTATCAAGTGCCTAATCTGCTTCGTGCATACTTTAGATGGAGAACAAGAGAGAGATTAAGTTCCACTTTCAGAATTTAGAATTCGTTCTTGTTGGTAGTGGAGAGAGGAGAAAAAGAGTGTATGGGACACCTCCGCTGGAGCTGTTGTTGGTCAGAGTTGTCCTGGACACCCCCAAACAATACAATCTATTGTCTTTGCTCTTGGTTGCTCATCAGAACTTGATGGCAAGCCCCTATTGCTAAAGACACCAAACCCATCAGACATCAGTTGCCAAATGATGTTAGTTCAGTAACGCTAATATTAAAATGGAATTGTATTTTAATGAAAACTGAAATACAACCTGCCATTGCCTTCTTTAAAACAACACTTAGTTTGGGGGCACAAGGTACATAGTGACATAATTTAGTGGTTATTCCTGTGTTCTAGACTGTAAATACTCTTTTCAGGTCCAAGGGAAGAGACACAAAATGGCATGTGTGATACTGAAAATCATGCAGGCTTTGAGTAGACACTCAAAATAATATTCATTCCTCAGAAAAAAAAATAGCATTCGTTTCTGTGGTGCACTTGTCCTACTGAATGTTCAAGAACTTTTTGCAACTCTACAAGAATTTTATTTTGACATTTTATTTATTACTTTTATTTTATGTGTATGAATGTATTGCCTGCATGTGTGTAAGAGCACCCATGTTGTGCAATAGTCGGGGAGGTCAGAAGAAGGCAATGGATTCCCATAGAACTCAAGTTATGAGCAGTTGTTAGCCACAGTGGAGGTGCTGGAAATCAAGCCCAAGTCCTCTACAAGAGCACTCAGTACTCTTAACTACTGAGCCATCTCTCTAGCCCAAGAATTTTATTCTGAATATTCAATTGTGAATGGTTCAATTTTCACATAGTTTAAATAGAGAAAAAAAAAATATAAGATAATGATGAAAATTATTCTCAATGTTGTTTTAGAAGTAATGCTTGTTATATGTCACTAGCACACAATTTCAACACAAATCTTTATTGGTCTATGAGTAAAATAAGCTTAGTTTTGTATTAGATTGAATAGGCTATTATAATTTCAAAAAACATCATTAGAAATAAATGCGATCATGTAAAGTTTTAGAACTGATCTTTTAGAAAAATTATAGGAACTTTCTTCATTGCTTTAAAGGCCAGACCTTGTTAGGACCAGCCGAGGATAGAGGGATCAAATTTCAAACAAGTACAAGGTAGAACAGTCTAGTATCTAGTGTTTATCAACACAAATCAGGCTGTTCTATTTTTAAACTGATCCCTTCATCCCTGCAAGTGTGCAAGCAGGTGCTGCACAACCTTCTCTCAGGAACAGGAAAAAAGAAATTTATGTATCAGGTGTTATTTAGACTGTATTCCCCAGATGGTTTTGGAATATCTGATTCTAGTCTTGGGTATATACCGAAAATGTACTTATCACTACTGGGTTAGAAGTAAGCTAACTGAAAAAAAAAAAAAAGAAATAACAAAGAAAGTATGTAAAGTTTTATACAAAATAGCCCTAAAATCCCACAGTAGATATTCGAGATAACAAAACTAATCATTGAGTATAACATTTTTAATCTATTCTCAGCTATAAAATATATAAAATATTCATAAGAACATTAGACTAAAAGGAACATAAGGAAGGGTGCTTATGGCTTGTAGGAGTAGTGAAATAACTTGCTGGAATATGCTGTGTCTCATCACTACTAAATATAACAAACATATGTTAAATTTTGCTGATAAGCCAGGTTTATAGCAGAAGGAGAAATTTCACATGGAACTAACTCTGTGGTGTATGGAAGGATTATTCAAGTAAATGATACATTGTACATAAACATTCTCACTTCACGTGGTTTCATTTGAAACTATTCTAAAACTGATGAGAGTGCTACTGCTTGCATTTTGTTGTTCAATGTGAAATAATAAATGTCTTTGTGAGTCTGTGTATTGCAGACTCTGAGATAAGTGAGGAAGATTTGAGTGTAATAGGCTTTTCTTATTATTCCTTTTATGAGAGATATATTAAAGGCCATATTCTTTTGGGAATGAGACCAAGATGTTTTATGTCCATAAATAGAAATATTGTTTTCAGTTTCTCTGTTTTCTTGTAGCTCCTCTTCTTCCAAGGACTTTTGTTTCTATTCTTCTAAGTGTTAATATCTTCATAACATTGACTCCAATATAAATTTTTGAACTTTTTATTTCATGAATTATATAGTCACAGTTAATGACTCACAGTGCTGAGTATAAAAATAAAGAGCAGGGACTGGAGAGATGGCTGAGCAGTTAAGAGCACTTGCTGCTCTTGCAGAGAATCCTGGTTCAATTCCCAGTACCCTATGGCAACTGAGAAAGGGGAATCTGATACCCTCTTCTGACCACTGTGGGTATCGGATGACATGGGTGCACCTACACACATGCAGGCAATACACTCATACACAAAATAAAAATGATAAATAACATTTAAAAATAATAAAATAAAATATGGGGCGATGCTAATCTCTTGTATTTTACCCCACTCGGTTGCATTTTCCCTGGTGATTACGTGTATACACCTTAATGGTACAGTTAATATTACTGGGTTCTTATGTCGACTACAAATATTATATTACTGATTCTCTATTGAAATAGATGACAAGTTTAGCTCTTTTGTTCACATCTCAGTTCACTTTCTTATTTCTTTCTTCTCTTTCCCAAATTTGATTGAATTGTATATATTTCTTCCAGATGATGTCTTTACAGTGTTGACAAATTTGAGTTTAAATTGATTTGTCTAGGTTTAAAATATAGATGTTCAGGGCTGGAGGGACAGCCTAGCAGTAAAGAGCACCGAATGCTCTTGCAGAGGACCCAGGTTCGATCCCAGCACCCACATGGTGGCTGAGAACTGTCTGTAACTCCAATTCCAGGAGAATTCCAGTTCCAGGGGAATCTGACACCCTCTTCTGACCTCCGTGGCATTGCATGACATGGGTGCACAGACCTTCATGCAGACAGTACATTCATACACATAAAAATAAATAAATAAAATTAAAAAAATTAAAAAAAATATAGATGTTCAGGGCCTAGAGAGATTGCTCACAGCTTGCTTTTGGAGAGGACCTGGGTTTGATTCCCAGCACCCTCATGCTAGATAACAACTGTCCCTAACTCCACCTCCAAGGGATCTGATACCTTCTTCTGACTACCATGGGCATTGCATGATATGGATGCACATATTCAGGCAATATACTAATACACCTAAGTAAAAATAATATATAAAGTAGATGCTCATTATTTTTTTAATTAATTAATTTTTTTCTATTACTTCTTTATTTTTTTTTCATTTTTTAACAATAAGTAATAATTTATGAGTGTAAGCATCCTTCATGTAAAACCAATTTGCAAGCAGTTGTGCCCAAACCCACACAGCCCAAGGGTCCCACCATCCAGCTGGGGGGGGGGGCTTGTATGTATAATCAAGTTGATCAAAGAAGTGTCCAGTCTACATTGCTGTAGTTTCACCATTCACCCCAATTGCAGCCCTTACATTCTACCATGCCCCCTCTTCTGCAGATTGTTTCCTAGGCTTAGAAAAGGGGCCTAGGTGGACGAGAAGCAAAGCAGCCTACTTTCTCTGGAGTTGTCGTTTTGGACTCTGGTCAATTCTGGCTGTTTCCTTTCATTGGCTGACAGTTTGTCCAGGAATAACCTTTCAATCCTACTAATGAAGCAAAAGCAATTAGATATATAGGTATTTAAACAGTACTAATAATTATGGTAGGTTACTTTGGTATAGACACAGATGTTTGGATGGTATGTTAATCCATGAATTACATTTTTTCTGTTAAATATGACAGGGTCTTACTGTGGCTTATATCATCTCCTAACCACTAGAGGATGTAAGCTTGTGGCATCAGCTGTGGGTTATTCCTCCAAGGTGAGAGCTAATAGCCAATTAGATTTGGGATATACAGACATATGGCTGCCACTGCTGCACAGTATTTCCAGGCAGGTGAGGTGTAGCTGATGCTGACAGAGGAGTCTTGCTTGACTCAAGGAGACCCATATTTGCTTTATTGTTTTAGTGGCCTTTGGTAACACTCTCTGGTATTCCAGAGACCAACTGTACACTTGCAAGTTCAGTCTCAATACATCTTTCCCATGCTTACATCAGGTCTTCAACAGCAGGGCCTTATCACCTCTCTTCTTGCAGGTATCCCAGTTTACAGGCAAGAAGCTTTACCTTTTTTTGGGGGGGGGGCTTGGATCCCCTGGCCATCATCTCCTTGGTAGAATAATCCATTGCTGATATCAGAGTTCTCCTGTATTAATATATTTTGCTTAAATGTACAGCTTAAGGAGACTTTAGTATTATATTTGGTTCTGAATAGAGAATAATCCTTTTCACAGTTCCTATGTCTATTTGTCAATTAAAGAAGGCAGTTTTACCGGTTGTATAAGATTACCTCTATAACAGTTGGTTCCAATTTACAGTTAGAGAACGACCTCATCATCATTATATTCCTCCTTGTTCTATGAAGGGGAGGCAAGAAAGTCTCTCGTATTAAAACTTCGCGGCACCTAAAAGGTAAGTTTCGCTAGGAATCATTATAAACAGTTGTTACAAGTAGGATCCACAGAGGGGTTTGATGCCTGTAGCAGTCTGAGGGTTTTCTTCCTTTCAATGTTCATATGAGCCGGCCTTTCTGCTGGCACTTCCTGGTACATCTTACACAATGCAAAGCTGTATTTTCTCTTTCTCAGCTGTTAAGTTGGTGACATTTTGACCCGTGGGCACATACAAATCTTTTCCCGTAGTTAGTTTTAAGAAATAATTGCAAAGTTTTTGACAAAAGGTTTCATATATATCTGTATCCCCCCTTTTTATTTTAGGTTTTTATTTTTTGACCCATGAGTCTCAAAAAGGCAGTTGTAGTACACATTCCTATAGGCAGGAATCAAGGCACAGATTTCATCAAATTCACTCAAGCTGTTTTGGGTGACTGTATGTCGTTAACTTGGGAAGCAAACATAATACCTTAAGTTAAATCATCTTACAGGTAAAAGAGAGTGCTACAAGATGATACTGTACAACAGAAAAATTATAGAGAATATTTGTATGTTCCAATCCCAAAGTTATTGTTATACAGATTTTAAGTAAAACAAATGTGGACAACAATTTATATTTCCAATTAACTCAGATGCATTACCGTTTTTATTAAAACCTTTAAACCAATGTTGTTTAATATACACATATTTACTTTTACTAAGTCCCCAAACACCATGTAACCTGTAGACAGAGTCTGGGCAAAATTGGGTACTTGTTGAACTCACATCAATTAAATATACATTAAGTGAATATAGACCCGTGTCCCCCTCCCCGCCTTCCGCCCCTCCTAATTCAACAGTTCAGTTTTCTGATGCAGTCTTTCTATTGTTGTTCTTTTAATATGCATCCTTCCCCACGAAAAATATTTACAACTGGGTTATTGTTGCTAGCATCCACAGATGAGGGATACCATTCATCATTTGTTTTTCTGGGACTGTGTTACTTCACTTAATATATAATATCTTCTAGCTGCATCCATTTACCTGCAAATTTAAGGATGTTGTCTTTCTTTACTGCTGCATAAAACTCCATTGTGTGCATGTACCACATTTTCTCTTTCCACTCATCAGTTGAGGGACATTTAGGTTGGTTCCAGCTTTTTGCTATTGTGAAAAGAGCTGCAATAAATATAGCTGTGCATGTATTTCTGCAGTAAGATGAATCTTGTGGGTATATACCCAGGAGTGGTATGACTGGGTCAAATGGAAGGCTCATTTTGAGTCTTCTAAGGGTTCTCCACACTGCTTTCCATAGTGGCTGTACAAGTTTACATTCCCACCAGCAATGGATGAGTGTTCCCTTTCCCCACAACCTCTCCAGCACTTGGTATCATTCATGTTCCTGATCCTAGCCAGTCTTATTGGAGTAAGGTGATATCTCAGAGTGGTTTTAATTTGCATTTCCTTAATTATCAGAGATGTTGAACACTTCTTAAGATGTTTCTCGGCCATCTCTAACTCCTCCTCTGTGAAGTCTCTATTCAGATCTTTGCTCCATCTTTTGAATGATTCATTTGTTTTCTTTCTTCTTTGTTTTTTGAGTAGCTTGTATACTCTGGAAATTAATGCTTTGTCAGATGTATCTGCTGTGAAGGTTTCCTCCCACTCTGTGGGTCTTCTCCTCACTTCCTTTATTGCTTCCTTTGATGTACAGAAGCTTTTGAGTTTAATGAGGTCCCATTTGTCAATTGTCGATCTTATTTCTTGTGCAGCTGCTGTCTGATTTAGGAAGTCTTTTCCTACACCTATGTCTTGTAGTCTGCTGCCAAGCTTCTCTTCTATCACCTCCAGAGTTTGGGGTTTCACATTGAGGTCTTTGGTCCATCTGGAGTTGACCTTTGTACAAGGTGAGAGGTAGGGGTTTAATTTCATTCTTCTACAAGTGGTGATCCAGTTTTGCCAACACCACTTGCTGAAGATGCTGTCTTTCCTCCATTGTGTCTTCTTGGCCCCCTTGTCAAATATGAGGTGGCTGAAATTGTATGAGCTCAGGTTTGGATCTTCAGTTTTATTCCATTGGTCAACTGGTCTGTTTTTGTGCCAGTACCAGGCTGTTTTTATGACTATAGCCCTGTAGTATAGTTTGATGTCTGGTATAGCGATCCCCCCTGTATTGCTCTTTTCACTCAGGGTTGCTTTGGCTATTCGGGGTCTTTTGTTTTTCCAAATGAAATTGAGGATTTTTTTTTCCAAGCCTGTGAAGAAACTCTTGGGGATTTTGATTGGGATTGCATTAAATCTGTACACTAGTTTGGGTAGGATGGACATTTTTACTATATTTATTTTCCCAATCCATGAGCATGGGAGGTTTGTCCATCTTCTGATGTCTTCCTCAATTTCCTTTTTCAGGGGTTTAAAATTTTTGTTGTAGAGATCCTTGGTGTCTTTGGTTAGGTTTGTTCCTAGGTATTTTATTGTTTTTGAGGCTATTGTGATTGGGAAGGTCTCCTTGTATTCCTTCTTCAGTTGCTTGTTCTTGGTGTAAAGAAAGGCTACTGATTTTTCTAGATTTCTTTTGTATCCTGCCACTTTACTGAAGTACTTAATCATTTCTAGGAGTTTTCTGGTGGAGTTCTTAACATCCCTTAGGTAGACAATCATATCATCAGCAAAAAAGGGTTAGCTTGACTTCCTCTTTTCCAATTAGAACTCCTTTAATTTCCTTTTCTTGCCTTATTGCCCTAGCAAGGGTTTCAATCACTATATTGAAAAGAAGTGGTGATAGGGGGCAGCCTTGCTGAGTTCCTACCTTTAAGGGGAATGCTTCTGTTGTTTCCCCATTTAGGATGATATTGGCTGTGGGTTTCCTGTATATGGCTTTGATTACATTGAGGAATGATCCCTCCAGTCCAATTTCCTCTAGGACTTTAAACATGAAGGGATGCTGGACTGTGTCAAAGGCTTTTTCAGTGTCAAGTGAGATGATGGTGTGGTTTTTGTCTTTCAGTCCATTTATATGCTTGATGATATTTATTGATTTTCGTATGTTGAACCATCACTGCATCTCTGGTATGAATCCAACTTGGTCATGATGGATGATCTTCTTGATGTGGGTCTATATGTGATTTGCCAGTATCCTGTTTAGAATTTTGGCATCTGTGTTCATTAGGGAGATGGATCCATAGTTCTCCTTTTTGGTTGTATCTTTACCTGGTTTTGGTAATAGTGTGATGCTAGCTTCATAGAAGGAATCTGGGAGAACTCCCTCCATTTGTATCTTTCTAAACAACTTGAGTAGTAATGGTTGCAAGTCTTTTTGAAATATATTATAGAATTCTGCCATGAAACCATCTGGGCCTCGGCATTTTTTGGTTGGGAGGCTGCTTATTACATCTTCATTTTCTTCATGTATTACTGGTCTATTTAGGCTGTCTATCTCTTCTTGGTTGAGCTTTGGTGATTCCCAGGATTTCAGATATTCATTCATTTCTTCTAGATTTTCAAACTTGGTAGAGTATAGGTTTTTGAGGTATTCCCATATGATTGTCTGGATCTTTTCATTGTCTGTTGTGATATTTCCCCTTTCATCACAGATTGTATTGATTTGGAGTTGTTCCTTCTTTCTTTTGGTTAACTGTGCTTGAGGTTTGTTTATCTCGTTTATTCTCTCAAAGAACCAACTTTTGGATTCATTGTTTTTTTATTGCTTTCTTTGTTTCTATTTCATTGATCTCTGCTCTGAATTTTGTTATTTCTTCTTGTCTGCTGCATTTAGGGTTCATTTGTTGTTGTCTCTCAAGTATTTTTAGCTGCAGTGTTAGATCATTCACTTGTACTCTTTCTGTTGTTTTAGTGTAAGCACTTAAAGCTATAAACTTCCCTCTTACGACTGCTTTTAAAGTGTCCCATAGGTTTTGCTGTGTTGTATTATCATTGTCATTCAATTCCAGGAATGTTTTTATTTCTTTCTTCATTTCTTCCTTGACCCATTCTTTATTCAGGAGAGTGTTGTTTAGTCTCCATATGTTCTTGTAAGTTGTAGGGTTTACCCTGGTGTTGATATTGAGTTTTATTGCACTGTGGTTTGATAGAATGCATGAGATTATTTCAATCTTTTTTATTAGTTGAGTTTTTTCCTGTGTCCCAGTATATGGTCTATTTTGGAGAATGTTCCATAAGGTGCTTAGTAGAAACTGTATTCTCTGGTGTTTGGGTGAAATATTCGATAGATATCTGTGAGGTCCATTTGGTGTATTGTATCATTTAGTTCAGATATCTCTATGTTTATCCTTTGTCCTGTTGATCTGTCTAAAGGACTTAGTAGGGTATTGAAGTTCCCTACTATTAGTGGGCTGGGGTTATTCTGTGCCTTGAGATCCTGAAAAATTGTCTTTATAAATTTTGGTGTTCTGGTATTTGGTGTGTATATATTCATGATTGTGAGATCTTTTTTAAATTTTTTTTTAATTTTATTTATTTTTGTATGTGTATGAATGTACTGTCTGCATGTAGGCTTGTGCACCCGTGTTGTGCAGTGCCACGGAGGTCAGAAGAGGGTCTTGGATTCCCCTGGAACTGGGGTTCTCTTGGAATTGGAGTTACAGAAGGTTCTCAGCCACCATGTGGGTGCTGGGGATCAAACCCGAGTCCTCTGCAAGAGCAGTCAGTGCTCTTAACTACTAGGCTATCTCTCCAGCCCCTGGTTGTGAGATCTTTATCGTCAATTTTTCCTTTAATAAAGGTGTAATGGCCCTCTTTGTCTCCTTTGATTTCTTTTGCTTTGAAGTCTATTTTGTCTGATATTAGAATAGCATCACCTGCTTTCTTATTGGTACCATTTGCTTGGAATATTTTCTTCCATCCCTTCACCTTAAGTTGGTGCCTATCCTTGAAATTAAGATTGGTTTCTTGTATACAGCATATAGATGGGTTTTGTTTTCTAATCCATTCTCCCAGCCTATGCCTTTTGATTGGGGAGTCTAGCCCATTAATATTAAAGTTATAATTGAAAGATGGATGTTGCTTCCTTTCACCTTATTATCCATTTTGACTTTTAGCCTCTGATTTTACTCCTATGGTTATGTGTTTATTAGTTTCTCTTCCTAGGTGTTTGAGGATTGTTGCTCCTCTCTTCTGCCTTTTGAATTGCTTCAAGTATTTTTTGAAGACTTGGTTTTCTGGACATGTATTCTATCATCTTGTTTATGTCATGGAAGATTTTTCTCTCTCCTTCAATGATAATCGACATTTTTGCTGGGTAAAGTATTCTGGGTTGGCATCCATAGTACTTTAACACTGGGAATGCTTTGCTCCATGTTCTTCTTCCTTTCATGGTTTGCACTGAGAAGTCAGTTGTAATTCTGATGTGTTTCCCTTTGTATGTGACTTGTTTTTCTTTTGTAGCCTTCAGAATTTTGTCTTTGTTTTGGGCGTCTAGCATTTTAACTATGATATGACGTGGGGAGTTTCTTTTCTGATCTTGTCTACTTGGAGTCCTATATGCTTCTTGTATTTATATGGGTTTGTCTATTTTTAGTTTGGGGAAATTTTCATCTATTATTCTGTTGAAGATCTGAGCAATACTATTCTCTTGAGATTCTTCTCCTTCCTCTAGTCCTATAATGTGAAGTTTTGATCTTATCATAGTTTCCCATATTTCCTGGTTGTTCCACTTTTGTGAGTTTTAAAAATTTTCATATTCTTTATTTGAGCTTGTTAGTTGCTCTGTGTTATCTTCCAGATCTGATATTCTTTGTTCTGCTTCCTCCATTCTACTTCTGAGACTTTTTCCTTTCCTTTCTTCTTGATCAGATGAGTGTTCTATTTCCTTTTTCATTTCATCCTGTGCTTTCTTTAGTATTTCCATTTCCTTTTTGAGCTTCTCAGTCTCCTCTTGGTGCTCCTTACTTCGTTGGTTGGCTTCCTTTTTCCGTGTTTCTACTTCCTTTTGGAGTTTTTTTTTTCTCCCTCTGCTTCTTTCTGGAGTTTGTCAGTCTCTTCCTTTAGTTCTTTCTGAAGTTTGTCTTTGTATCCCTCTATGTCCTTTTTGAGTTTTTCATTCTCTCTCTTTAGTTCTCTGAATTCTTCTTTATTTTCTTTAATTTCTCTGCATAGGTCTGCAATTATTCTTCTAAGATCTGTTCCTTGGGTCATCTCCAGGGGGATCAGATTGTAGCTATTTCCTACAGGTTTGGTAGATCCTGGTGCGAAATTATCCCACACCTTTCCCACATTGTCCCTTCGTCATGTCCCTGGCATGTGGGTTTCCCTGTTGTGATTCAAATCACAAATGTCTTTTCACTATGTTAAAGGCTTGTTTTGTTTTGCTTGCCTCCTTCTGATGTTTTTTGTCCCCTCATTTATGGAGTGTTGATTTGTCTAGGTTTCAGGCTTTCAATTTTGTTTATATATTGGATATTAGAAGTCTAAGTCATTCTTCCCTTTCTATTCTGAGGTTTCTGAAAAAAAATCCACTTGGATACTCTCTCCTCAATTCCAGTTGGTGGAGGTAAGGGTGGGGGGAAATGCCTGACTTAGCCCATGCCACAGTACCTGTCTGGAGTGACTTCCAGGCTCCTGTGCTTCAGGAGCCCACCCGCAAAAAGTCACAAAGGCACTGAACCAAACCCACCTGGCATCAGCTGCAAAGGCAAAGGCAAATGGCAACTCCGCCCAGACAACCACCCCTACAAGGGTTTAGAGTTGAGACCCTTTTCTAGCAACCTAGGAGTCAATCGACCCTAAAATCTACCTGTCTGGAGCAACTTTTTCTGGGACTGTGTTACTTCACTTAGTATAATTGCTTTGAGTTCCATCCATTTACCAGCAAAGCTCATGATTTCATCTTTCTTTACTGCTGCATAGAACTCCACTGTGTGGAAGTACCACATTTTTGTTATCAAGTCATCAATTGAGGGGCATTTGGGTTGGTTCCAGGTATTTGCTATTGTGAAGAGAGCTGCAATAAACATAGCTGTGCATGGATCTTTGTGGCAGGATGCATCTTGTGGGTATATACCCAGGAGTGGTATGGCTGAGTCAGGTGGTAGGCTCATTTTGAGTCTTTTAAGGGTTTTCCACTCTGATTTCCATAGTGTGAGTTTACATTCCCAGCAGCAGTGGATGAATGTTCCCCTTTCTCCACAACCTCTCTAGCATTTGCTGTCTTTTGTTTTCTTGACCTTAGTTTTATCGGAGTGAGATGATATCTGAGGGTGGTTTTAATTTGCATTTCCTAATTATTAATGATGTTGAACACTTTTTAAGATGTTTCTCAGCCATCTCTATTTCCTCGCTTATGAAGTCTTTGTTCAGCTCTTTACTACACATTTTGAGTGAGTTATTTGTTTTATTTCTTCTTTATTTTTTGAATAGTGTTTATATTCTGGATGTTAATGCTCTGTCAGATCTATCACTGGTGAAGATTTCCTCCCACTCTGAGTTTTCTCTTCATTTCCTTGATTGTTTCTTTTGCTGTACAGAAGTTTTTGAGTTTGATGAGCTCCCATTTGTCAGCTGTTGACATTATTTCCGGTGCAGCTGCTGTTTGATTTAGAAAGTCTTTTTCTACTCCCATGTCTTATAGATTGCTATCAATTTTTCTTCTATCATCTTCAGAGTTATGGGTTTCACACTGAAGTCTTCGATCCATTTGTAGTTGATTTCTGTATGGAGTGAGAGGTAGGGATTTAATTTTGTTCTGCTACATATGATGATCCAGTTTTGCCAGGACCATTTGCCAAAGATGCTATCTTTCCTCCATTGAGCATTTTTGGCCCCATTATTGAATATGAGGTAGCTGAAATTGTATGAGCTCAAGTTTGGATCTTCAATTTTGTTCCATTGGTCAATGGATCTGTTTCTGTGCCAGTATCAGGCTGTCTTTATGACTATAGCCCTGTGCTTGAAATGCTTGCTAAGGCAATAAGGCAAGAAAAGGAAATTAAAGGAGTACTAATTGGAAAAGAGGAAGTCAAACTTTCCTTGTTTGGAGATGATATGAGTGTTTACCTGAGTGATGCTAAAAACTTGACCAGAAAACTCCTAGAAACAATTAAGAGTTTCAGTAATGCGACAGAACACAAAATTAGCCTAAAAAAATCACTAGCCTTTTTTTACACCAACAACAAGCAACTGAAGAAAGACTATAAAGAGACCTTTCCACTCACAATAACCTAAAAAAATACCTGGGAACAACCTAATGAAAGCCACCAAAGATCTCTACTACAAAAAATTTAAATCCCTGAAGAAAGAGATTGAAGATGACATCAAAAGATGGAAAAACCTCCCATGTTCATGGATTGGAAAAATTAATATAGTAAAAATGCCCATTCTACTCAAATTAATATACAGATTTGATGAAATCCCAATTAGAGTCCCCGTGAGTTTCTTCATAGTCTTTGAAAAATAAATCCTTAAATTGATACGGAAAGACAAAAGGACTAAAGCTAAAAGCAAAAGGACTAAAGCTAAAAGCTAAAGCAACCCTGAGTGAAAAATGCAATACAGGGGGATCACCTTACCAGATTTCAAGCTATACTACAGGGCTATAGACATCTTGATTTTTATGACTGAACTGGTTAGGGTTATGACAATTTTGGTTTGAATTTGTGTACTTCTGAAAATGGAGAGAAGTAGACAGATTCAAGAAAGATCTAGTGTCGTCTTAAATATATGTCTGGTGGTCCTTTAAATGTTCATTATGCATGTGCCACATTCCACTAGATGTTCTTCCTCCCTGGACCAAGGCTTGCAGCTCTGGGAGGCTGCAAATCTCAGAATTGTCCTTGACCAGCGGGCTAACAATCCTAGCTTGAGCTCTAGCATGGAAGGGGAGGGAATGGTGGAAAGTAACTCAGAGAGAAAAGGAAATGGACTCATAGAAACTGGGAGTAAAAGGATTCACTTTAATGTTGTAACTCAAGGCTTTTTATACAAATCCTTGCAGGGGACTGGGGTGCAGATTTGGGTGTTGGGAGAACTGGTTGGGGCAAGTGGGACCCTGGGCCATCTGTTCCAGATCAAAGCTTTGCCCCAAGGGATCAAAGGTGGTGCCAGGGCAGGTTTGGTAGGATATCAGTAGGGGTCAAGTCTCACAGAAACACCCAGGACAAGGTTTTGCAGATTCTCACCTCAAGCCATACAGAGTCTCATTCCCACACCTCCTCTGTTTTTGATTAAAATGGAGCAGTATTGTCACTGTCTTCTAGAGGATTTTCATGGATGGCCTGATATTGGACTAAAACATTCTGGGCTGTAACCCCAAACTGGCTTTTGACAAACCAAAAAGCCGACTTCCTAAGGTGAGTATTAGTCTTAATAAAAAAGATAATCTAGGTGACCCAGGGAGAATTGGGTTGCAAGTAACATGGCTTTGTTAACAAAAGATAACATTTTTTCTCCCAAATATAAAGACACACAGGCGTCCTTTGATTTTCCTCTGAACACAGAGGGACCAAAAGGACACAGGCTAGCTACCAAGACTCTTAAAGTGCTTTCACACCTATTAATTTAAACACAGAAACAGGTGCCAGTGCATCACAAACCAACCATGAAAGATGCAAAGAAACTTACTGAGTATGCAACTTTTCCCTCAAGTAGTAGAACTCTAAAAAATGACAAAGCAAAAAGTAACACCTTCTCTTTCATCAAGACATACAGGTATGTGAGTGAAAACATCTCTAAGAATAACATTCCTTCTCTAACTGAAGACATACTTGATATCTCTTTTAACATAGATGGTGATTTTACTTGTACCTCCAAAGTCTTAAGTTGGCTGCAAAGATCTGTACATGCAACTATATTGATAGAATAAAGTCCAGTTACAATTGTCCTTTTGGTCTCATGTAGGTTTTTTCTTTACCCAGTAGGTCCTAGGCCTTGGGGGAAGGGCAGGTGAGGAGAGGAAAGCCATTCTTGTTGTTGAAGATAGTACTTAGGTTGTCTCAGCCTTTTCCTGGCAAGAGGCTGGCAACTCAGCTCTGGCTTTAGTTTCTCCAGAGGCATGGCTTGTGAGCCTGGAGGTGAAGCAAAGTGGTCGCAGATGGCCTCAGACTGAGCCAAAGTCTAGGCTTTTAGGGATGCCTTTTGCAATTTACTAATGGAACATGAATAGTAAAAGCATAGGCAGTTAAGTAAACATTATTTATTATACAAGGTTGTGCTTTTGGTATAGCACAGGTAGTTAGAAATACAATTCTTTTATATTACTGTGGGTAGAAAATACCCTGTTTATCATTTCAGTAGATAAATGGATGAAGGCTTATTAAAGTTCTTTTAAGAATAAAATACATTAGCCCTTTAATCATTAAGTTTGGGAAACAAAATAATATATTATTTTAGTACTTGCCCATGGCCTTTTCACCTTGATAGATTCATTGAGCCTGATTTTTATTTTGATAAAAGACAGCTGTAATATTTTTACTGATATAATTAGCTGCTGGGAGAAATCCCATATATATATATCAAAGCCAAGTACTATATGATGTTTTTTGAAAAATAGTATATCCCTCTAAGAGATTTTGTCTCTTAATTTAAGGAAGAAGTTAAGCTGTATTTTGGAGAGCATTACATTAATTTTACCTTAATTTATGAGAATATACCCTTTTTTGAAAATTATAGTATGAGGATCTGAGATCTCCTGAGACCAGCTGAAGCACAGGTACCAGGGCATGGGCTAAAGAGCACCCCCACCCCAGCCAACTGGATTATGAAGGCATCTGAAGGAGGCAAGCAAAGCAAGCCTTCAACACAGTGAAGAGGCATTTAGGACTCATAATTGGAATACAGACAAGGAGAAGCCCATATGCCAGGAACACAAAGAAGAGTCAACACGGGAAAGGGGCAGGATAATCCTGCACCAATCTCTACCAACCCTATGGAATATTCCTACAGTGGGATACCCCTGGGGATGGCCCGGGTCACAGATATCAGAAACACAATTGGGAACATATTTAAAGAACTACAAGATTATAAGGAGCAAATCAAAGAACTAAGAAAAGACAATGAAGAACTCAAGAAGGACCTAGAGAGAGAGAGAATGACAAACTCCAGGAGGGAGTAGAAACACTGAAAAAATCCCATGCTGAAAAAGATAAGGAAAACAACCAGTGAAGTGAAGAGCTACAGGAAGAGATTGAGAAGGTCCAAAAGGAAGTAGAAATACTAAAGAAATCAGAAGAGGAAATGAAAAAGGAAATCAAACCTTCATCCAATCAAGAGAAAAGGAGTGGAAAAAGCCTCAGAAGCAAAATGGAGGAAGCAGAACAAAGAATATCAGAGTGGAAGATAACACAGAACAACTAAAACCCTCAAGTAAACATTATGAAAAATTTAAAAATACATAAAAGTGGAACAACCAGGAACTGTGGGACACTATGAAAAGATCAAACCTCCACATCATAAGAAGAGAGGAAGGAGAAGAGTCCCAAGAGAATGGCATTGATCAGATCTTCAACAGAATAATAGATGAAAACTTCCACAAACTAAAAAAAAGACAAACCAATACAAATACAAGAAGCACATAGAACTCCAAACAGACAAGATCAGAAAAGAAATTCTCCATGCCACATCATAGTAAAAATGCTAGACACCCAAAAAAAAGACAAAATCCTTAAAGCCACAAGAGAAAAACGAGTGACCTATGAGGGGAAACCTATCAGAATTACAACTGACTTCTCAATGCAAACTATGAAAGCAAGAAGAACCTTGAGCAAAGCATTCCCAGTGTTTAAGGACAATAGATTCCAAACCCAGGGTACTTACCCAGCCAAAATATCATTTATAATTGAAGGAGAGAGAAAAAACTTCCCTGACATGAACAAGTGTGAAAGAATACATGTCCAGAAAACCAACCTTCAGAGAATAATTGAACGCAATTCAAAGGACAGAAAGAGAGGAGCAACATCCCCAGGCACCTAAAAGAGAAACAATAAATAAGCATAATGCAAGAGTAGAAACCTAAACCCAAACCATAAATGGATAAGAAGTCAAACGAAGCAACACCAAAACCAGAGTCATAACCTACATATTATGGACTAAATTGCCCAATCAAAAAGACATAGACTCGGAATGGATTAGGAAAAACAGTGTAGAACCATTGATATTCTGTCTTACAAGAAAACACACTTACCTTCAAGGACAGGCACCCACTTTAAAGTGAAAGGATGGAAAAAAAGATTCCAAGCAAATGGGTACCAACAGAAGCAGGTGTTGACTATTTTATATTAGACAAAATAGACTTCACAGTAAGAGAAATCAGAAGAAGACAAAGAAGGCCATTACATTTTTATCAAAGGAACAATCCACCAAGAAGATTTCCCATTTATGACTATATATGCCTAAATTCTGGTGCACCAACTTTATAAGACAATTCTCGGACCCACAGTCACACACTAACCCCAGTACACTCATAGTAGGGGACTTCAATACCCCACTGAGTACTTTGGATAGGTCAACAGGACAAAAGGAATTAACAGACATCTGAACTGAATGATATGATACACAAAATGGATGGCATGACTCTACCGAAATTACACCCTAATTACCGAGAATACACTTTCTTTTTTTTTTAATTAGTTTTTATTGATGCTTGTGGATTTTCATACATTTTTTCCAATTCAGTTTCAGGCTTATTTCCCTTTCCTCCCCTCCCCCCCCCCCCCCCCCCCCCCCACCCCATCCCAGATCATGCATTCTGCCATAACTGTCCTGCATCTTTCTCTCAGTGTTTTTTTTTTCATTTTTAGCTATAAGTGATAATCCATGAGTACAAGCATCTTCATGCAAAACCTATCTGCAGGCTGTTGTGCCCAAACACCGACAGCCCCCACCATCCAGTGGGGGGTGACAGGTTGTTTGTTCACAAAGTTGATCAAATTGATGTCCAAGACTACATTGCGTAGTTTCACCTTTCACCCAATTGCAGCCCTTACATTTCTACCATGCCCCTCTTCCTTGCAGGTTGTTCCCTAGGTAGAAAAGGGCACAGGTGGGATGAGAGGTAAAACACAGTCCACTCTCTCTGGAGCTGTTGACTTGGACTCTGGTCAATTCTGGCTGTTTCCTTTCATGGGCTGACAGTTTGTCCAGGAATAACCTTTCGATCCTATATGCGATGATGAGGTCTTTCCCAAATGTAAATTGGAGCACAACTATGTAGAGGTAATCTCTTATAAAACCGAAAAAACTGCTTTCTTTAATTGACTACTAGAACATGGGAACTGTGGAAGGGTTACTCTCTGTTCAAGACCAAATATAATACTAAAGTCCTAGGGCTATGCACACAGGCAAAATATATTAATACAGGAGCTCTGACTCAGAATGGATTGTTTTACCAGGTGGATGTTGCCAGGGGATCCCAGGCCCCACCAAAAGGCTCCTTGCCTCTAAGTTGGGATACCTACAGGAGGAGAGGCAATAAGACCTGCTGACGAAGACCTGAATACCTTTCTACTTCAGCACCCCACGAACATTCTCCACCATCGACCACATAATGGGACACACAGAAGAAACCTCCCAAATTCAGAGTTGAAATAATTTCACTGCATTCTGTCTACCCAGTGCATAAGCTCACATCACACCAGATAGCCCTACTGCCTACAGAACCCATTGGAGACAAAAAACCCACTCTTGAATAATAAGGAAGAGATAAAGAAAGAAATAAAAGCATTCCTGGAACTGAATGACAATGACAATACAACGCAGCAAAACCTATGGGATACCTTAAAAGCAGTCCTAAGAGGGAAGTTTATAGTATGAAATTCTCCAGGCCACATCATAGTAAAAATGCTAGACACCCAAAACAAAGACAAAATCCTTAAAGTGACAAGATTAAAACAATGAGTGACCTATGAGGGGAAACCTATCAGAATTACAACTGGGTACCTATATTAGAAAAACAGAAAGAGCAAAAGTGAATGATCTAACATTGCCCCTAAAAGCACTCAAGAGGCAACAACAGATGAACGCTAACTGCAACAGACAGGAAGAAATAACAAAAATCAGAGAGAAATCAATGAAATAGAAACAAAGAAAACCATACAAAAAAAATCAATGAATACAAAAATTGGTTCTTTGAAAGAATAAACAAGATAGACAGACCTTTAGCCCAGTTAACCAAAAAGAAAGAAGGAACAACTCCAGTCAATACCATATCGTGTATAAAAAGAGGGAAATATCACAACAGACAAGGAAAAGATCCAGAAAATCATATGGGAATACTTCAAAAACCTATACTCTACCAAGTTTGAAAACCTAGAAGAAATGGATGAATATCTGAAATCCTGGGAATCACCAAAGCTCAACCAAGAAGAGATCCACAGCTTAAAAATACCCATAATAAATGAAGAAATTGAAGATGTGATAAGAAATCTCCCAACTAAAAAACACCCAGGCCTAGATGGTTTCACAGCAGAATTTTATAAAACATTTCAAAAAGACCTACAACCATTATTTCTGAAACTGTTTAGAAGGATACAATCAGAGGGAATTCTCCCAAATTCCTTCTATGAAGCCAGCATCACTCTATTACCAATATCAGGCAAAGATACAACTAAAAAGGAGAATTATAGACCCATCTCCCTAATGAATGCAGATGCCAAAATTCTAAACAGGATACTTGCAAATCGCCTACAGACCCACATCAAGAAGATCATCCATCATCATCAAGTTGGATTCATACCAGAGATGCAGGGATGGTTCAATATAGGAAAATCAAAAAACATCATCAAACACATAAATGGAATGAAAGACAAAAACCACATCATCATCTCAATTGATGCTGAAAAAGCCTTTGACGAAATCCAGCATCTCTTCATGCTTAAAGTCCTAGAGGGAATTGGATTTGAGGGATCATTCCTCAATGTAATCAAAGCCATATACGGGAAACCCACAGCCAATATCATCCTAAATGGGGAAATGACAGAAACATTCCCTTTAAAGGAGGAACTCAGCAAGGCTGCCCCCTGTCACCACTCCTCTTCAGTATAGTGCTTGAAACACTTGCTAGAGGAATAACGTAAGAAAAGGAAATTAAAGGAGTTCTAATTGGAAAAGAGGAAGTCAAGCTTTCCTTATTTGCTGATCTTATGACTGTTTACCTAAGGGATGCTATAAACTCCACCAGAAAACTCCTAGAAACAATTAACAGCTTGAGCAAAGTGGCAGGATATAAAATTAACCTAAAAAAATGGCTTTTCTTTATACTAAGAACAAGCAACTGGAGAAAGAATTCAAAGAGAACTTTCCACCCACAATAGCCTCAAAAACAATAAAATACCTTGGAACAAACCTAAGCAAAGATACCAAAGATCTCTACAACAAAAATTTTAAACCTTTAAAGAAAGAAATTGAAGAAGACATCAGAAGATGGAAAAACCTCCCTTGCTCATGGATTGAGAAAATTAACATTGTAAAAATGTCCATTCTACTGAAACTCTTGTATAGAGTTAACACAATCCCAATCAAAATCCCCTAGAGTTTCTTCATGTGGTTTGGAAAAAAAGTCCTTAATTTCATTTGGAAAAACAAAAGACCTCAAATAGTCAAAACAACCCTGAGCAAAAAGATCTACACAGCGGGGATCTCTATACCAGACTTCAAACTATACTACAGGGCTATAGTCATAAAACCAGCTTGGTACTGGCACAAAAACAGACCTGTTGACCAATGGAACCAAATCAGAAGATCCAAACCTGAGCACATACAATTCAGCCATCTCATATTTGACAAGGGGGCCAAGAAGCCACAATGGAGAAAAGACAGCATCTTCAGCAAGTGATGCTAGCAAAACTGGATCACAACTTGTAGAAGAATGAAATTAACCCCCTACCTCTAGCCCCATACAAAAGTCAACTCCAGGTGGATCAAAGACCTCAACGTGAATCCCCAAACTCTGCCAGCGATAGAAGAAAAAGTTGGCAGCAGACTACAAGACATAGGCATAGGAAAAGACTTCCCAAATCAGACAGCAGCTGCACAAGAATTAAGGTCGACAATTGATAAATGGGACCTCATTAAACTCAAAAGCTACTGTACATCAAAAGAAACAACCAAGGAAGTAAAGAGAAATCCTACAGAATGGGAGGAAACCTTCATCGCAGAAACATCTGACAAAACATTTATTTCCAGAATATATAAACTACTCAAAAAGCAAAGAAGAAAGAAAACAAATGACCCACTCACTAAATGAAAGAGCTGAACAGAGACTTCACAAGTGAGGAAGTAGAGATGTCTGAGAAACACCTTAAGAAGTGTTCAACACCACTAATCATTAAGGAAATGCAAATCAAAACCACTTTAAGATATCATCTTACTCCAATAAGACTGGCTAGGATCAAGAAAACAAATGATACCGAGTGTTGTAGAGGTTTTGAGGAAAGGGGAACACTCATCCACTGCTGGTGGGAATGTAAATTCATACAACCACTATGGAAAGCAGTGTGGAGAACCCTTGGAAAACTTGGAATGTACTTGCCACCAGACCCAGCCATACCATGGCTTGTGCCTTCAAGACTCACCCCACCGCAGAGATACATGCACGGCCATGTTTATTTCAGCTCTCTTCACAATAGCAAGGAGTTGGAACCAACCCAAATGGCCCTCAACTGACGAGTGGATAGAGAAAATGTGGTACATCTACACAGTAGAGTTCTATGCAGCAGTAAAAAAAGACGACATCATGAGCTTTGCATGAAAATGGCTGGAGCTAGAGGACATCATGCTGAGTGAAATAACACAGTCTCAGTAAAACAAATGATGAATTGTATCCCTCATCTGTAGATGCTAGTGCCAATTACCTAAATGTATTTCTTGTGCATGGCCCCTTGAGCTTTAGTCCAAAGCAGTTGGGAGTGATGCATATTGGAAACAACAAGAACAAGAACAAGAACAACAACAACAGCAACACCACCACCACCACCACCACCACCAACAACAACAACAGAAAAGACTACATCAAAGAACTGACTGGAGCAGTGAACTTCTGCTCAAAACAGTCAACTTCTACATGGAGAATATTGAGAAAGACTGAGAAAGAGATGAAAAGCATGTTTGGAAGAGTGCATGAGTTCTGGTGGGGTAGGGGGATGGGGGGGACACAGGTCTAGATTTGATAAAAAATATATAAATAAATAAATTAAAAAAGAAAGTGTTCCATAACAAAAAAAATTATAGTATTACATACCCATACAGGCAGGAACCGATGTTCTGAGGTTCATTGTTGAAGAAGTGAAATACAGTCTTTCAAAGCTAAATTATCTTGTAGATAAAAATGAGTTGTTACAGATAATACCATAGAAAGACGCTAGATACATATTAATGTCAAAGCTATAACCTGGAAATTTATATGGATTATGAGTAAAAGTAATGACAACTTGTAGTTTACATACATTTAAATGTGACCAATTTTTTATGTTGATAGTGTTAGACCAATTTTTAAACAACATAAGTAATCTATTTTGCCACTATATAACATATGAATAAGTTTTGGAAAAAGTAAAAATAAGTTAGAGAAAACTTGATTGAACATACGTTGTGATCTTTAAGTTACCTGATTTAGTCTTGATCCTGAAGAAATAAATTATATATGTATAATTTTAGCCTTTATATATTACAACCCTTAGATACATAACTTTAGGCATAAATTTCGAATGGGTTTTACAGATCCTTATTGGGTATTGGTGGATCATATCCAGTAGATGAGAGGACATACTTAATAAACTTTGAACTACCACATGTGTAAATTTATATTTACCCTTACTAAATCAATTAACTTTTTAGGTGTTTAAATATTCTGGCAGACCTGAGTTAGGGGAAAAAAAATCAATCTTGGTTTTAGAGTTAGCCTTTACTGAATTTGAGTACTAAAATTATGTAAATAGTAAAATCACAACAAGTTAATTTTTTTTTTTTTTTGGTAATTTTGAGACAGGGTCTCCCTTTAGTACCAGCTGGCCCAGAGCTCACTCTGTAGACTAGGTTGGCCTTGAACTCACAGAGATCTGCCTGCCTCTGCCTTCCGAGTGCTAGGATTAAAGGTGTGCAGCACCATGCCTGACAACAAGTTAATATTTTATCCAAAACTTTAAAATGACAAATAGTTGCTAAAGAACATTTTATTAGCTTTAGCTTTTTGTTAGACCAAGCTTGCTTGAAAATCTCCATACAAAGCTGCCTCGTTTTGATTTCAGGATGTTGAAATAAAATGGTGTTAAATTTAGGTAGGGAAACATGAATTAAGATGACTTGTTTTTTCTGCTTAGTGGTTGGTTACAAGCCACATGATTACGGGGAGCCTGGTGGAAAGGTGAAAACAATCCTAAAACACTCCAAAATTGTCCAGAACTTTTTTTAGTTAATTGACTTTAGAATCGTTTAGGATCCTTAATTGATTAATTGACTTTCAAATGCCTAGGACTTATTAATTGATTAATCATGCACAATTTGTTTAAAGATGTTTTCGTGTACCCATGTATTAGATATAGAAACTATTTTTTTAAATTTTTTTATTAATTTTATTGATTTCTGTATGCGTATGAATGTACTGTCTGCATGCAAGTCTGTGCACCCGTGTCGTGCAATGCCGCGGAGTTCAGAAGAGGGTGTTGGATTCCCCTGGAACTGGAGTTCTCCCGAAATTGGAGTTCCAGGCGGTTCTCAGCCGCCATGTGGGTGCTGGGGATCGAACCCGGGTCCTCTGCAAGAAAAGTCGGCGCTCTTAACCGCTAGGCCATCTCTCCAGCCCTAGATATAGAAACTTATTAACAAGCATGCTTGAACTGGAATTTAACTTAAAACCAATTTTGAATGGCCATATTATGAAAATATCCTGAGATAAAAATTGACATGCAAGGAACAGTACAGTCAACTCAATTTTGAACAAGTATGATAAGAAAAAACACAATAAGGTTTAAAGGCACATTTTCTTTGTGTATTTTTTTGGAAACCTGATTTTAGAAAGAATTAGGACCATTCTGTCCAGCGACAGGCCTGAAGTATTCTGGGAATTGTAGTTTGCCAGCTTGGAAGGAAAGGAAGTGAACATGGCCACAACAGGAAGTTAACATGTCCACAAAAGGACCAAAGAATTCTGGGATTTGTAGTTTTGTGCTCTCAGTCCTGGTGCATGCTGTCCTGCATGGGCATTCAAAGCTGCATTTTGCTTTCCTGAGAAATTAATTTTGTTATGACCCTTGCCTGGCTTGGCCTTATGGGAGGGGCTCAGGCATTGACCCTCCACAGTCAAAGGTGGCAAAACTTCTTACTTCCTCGCCCTTGTGCCCATGGGTCCAAGATTATGGATTCCGTAGGTCCGCAGAAAATATCCACAGGGCTATGTTGAGAGTTTTGCTTCAAAAGAGTTTTGCTTCAAAAGGGGGCAGCTTCTCACGTGGAAATTTTAACGCCTTGACTCTTGAGGAGAGTCTTTATTTTCTTAGCCTGTGGGTTTTTTGGCGTGTCTGTTTCCCATGATAAAGAAAGGTAGGAAATGCTAATGAATATAGGAACATTTTAGGAGCAGAGGCTTTGGTGGCTCAGCAGAGAGAACAGCCTCTCATCTGCAGGAACCGAAGTTAATAAAGACTAATCCCACATGAAAAAGGATCTCGTGGAGATGGATTGACAGGCTGGCCTTAGAGGAGGGATGTTGAAAGATAGATTAAAACTAATTTCACAAGAAAAAGGTCTCGGGGAAGTGGACCAGCAGCCCAGCCTTCTACCCTAAACCTTCCTTTCATGGGGGCGGGGGGGGGTTACTTCCCTATGCTGAACCCTCTGATATTTCCCTTCATGAGGGAAAGAGAGCTGAGAGAGACAGCCCGAGAAAATACATTTTTTCTTCTTTATTCCTGTGGAATGTCGAGCCCCATGTCTTAGTGCCAGTTGTCATCTGAAATATACGTCTGGCTGTCCTTTTAATGTTCATTATGCATGTGCTGCATTCACAAGATGTTCTTCCTTTCTGGACCAAGGCTTGAGCTCTGGGAGGCTGAAAATCTTAGAATTGTCCCTGACCGCTGGGTGATAATCCTAGCTTGAGCTCTAGCAGGGACGGGGAGGGAATGTTAGAAAGTAACCTGGAGAGAAAAGGAAATGGACTCATAGAGACCAGGAGTAAAAGGACTTGCTTTAGTGTTGTAACACAAGGCTTTTTATACAAATCCTTGCAGGGGGCT
The DNA here is from genome assembly GCA_009823505.1 of Rhizomys pruinosus. Taxonomy (NCBI): domain Eukaryota; kingdom Metazoa; phylum Chordata; class Mammalia; order Rodentia; family Spalacidae; genus Rhizomys; species Rhizomys pruinosus. Next base: position 1,043,882 of record VZQC01004033.1, on the reverse strand, counting down.
GGAGCACAGATTTGGGTGTTGGGAGAGGTGGATGGAACAAGTGGGATCCCAGGCCATCTGTTCCAGATCAAAGCTTTGCCACAAGGGATCAAAGGTGGTGCCAGGGTGTGTTTGGCATGATAGCAGCAGGGGTCAAGGCTTGGAGGCTGCTTGCTGACTCTCTTTAAGTGCTTCTGCCAAAAGAATGCCTACAATCTAGAATCTGTGAATTGAATGCAAATGTGACATTAGAAAGGGGTGATTTGTGGGGTTGGAGAGATGCTTCAGCACTGAGTGGTCTTGCACAGGACCTGGGTTCAATTCCCAGCACCTATATGGTGGCTAGTAACCATCTGTAACTCTACTTTTGGGTATTTGAAGCCTTCTTCTAACCTTCCAGGGCATTGCATGACATGGGTGCACTGATAAACATAATGTAAAAATAAAATCAATAAAGAATATATTTAATGCTTTTTTTTTTTTAAATGATTCGATCTGTAATAATGCCAGGCACTGAGGCTTCTGATCTTTGGTCCCTCACCGAATCATAGAATGAGCTTCAGAAAATAAAGGGTGTGATGGCAGATGCATGGACATTTTCAGAAAGAAACCATTTGAATAATGTGTTAAAGTTCATTCGAGACACCTAAGTGGTGATCTTGATTGGATTTGTTGAGCTAGAGGAAGAAAGGGATGTAAATCTGGAGATAAAATTTGAAGTTATTGCTGGGCAAAGTGGCACATACCTTTAATCCTAGCACTTGGGAGGCAGAGGCAGGTGGATCTTTGTGAGTTCAAGGCCAGCCTGGTTTACAGAGTGAGTTCCAGGACAGCTGGGGCTACAGGGAGACCCTGTCTCGAAAAGACGAAAAAAATTTGAATGTTATTGATTTCAGGTAGGAATTGAAACAGATGTCTAAGAGACAGCCAAGCAGAACAGAGATTGGAGAAAGAGCAGATCCAGGGCCTGAGGAGCTTTTACTACCTAAATTCTGCAAAGAGGAAGATGGGCCTGACAGGGACCACATAATTGAAAGGAAAAGCAGGTAAATTTTTGCACCAAGTTAGGAAAGAACTTCAAAATGGAAAAAAAAATGTTCAATACTATAGAATTTTTCCAAGAAGACAAGACAGACAAGACTCAAATGCCACCAAAATTCACTGGTGCTCTTAATAGAAGCATATTAAACTGATATTATCCCAAGCTAATTCAGTGTGGGGAAATGGATGAGTGGGAAGTAAGAAAATAGAGATGATGCAAATACTTTAACAGATTTGGTTGTGAAAATAAGGCTTGGGCAAGAAGGACTGAAATAAATGACAGAATAGGAATATTGTTTTTTCTCAATTAATGTTTAAGGCAACCTGAACATGATTAAGTGCAGTAAATAAATGTCTCTTCAGAGGTTAGAGTGAATGTAAAGGTGAAAGAATCCTCTGTATTGTACTCTGCAATAGAAGCTGGCAAACTTCTGAGAAGAGCCAGATAGTAAATATTTTAAGCTCTGCAAACCATGGACTCTCTGACACACGTAATCATCCCTGCCACTGTAGCTCTAAAACAACCACAGACAACACATGAATGAATAAGCATTCTTATTGCTTTTTGCTAATGTAATTTTACCAATAGACATAAAATTTGAATGTTCTATAGCTTTTCCATCATGAGGGTACTCTTTAATGTTAGTAATTTTTCTGGTCATTGAAAAATGTAAGAGCAATGCTTAACACTGAGTCCCACCAAAGAAGGTGAGGTTTTCCCTTAACTGATAAATTGTGGTGTTCTTGAGAAGGTGGCTAAGGTATGGATTTTAACAAAGGAAATGGGGAGGGATCATCTTTAATTTAGGTAGAGGACCCAAGCTCTGACTTTATCATGTAGTGATATTCTGTGACATTGGAAAAGTCAGAGTTGTTTTTGGCCCAGTCTAATGTGGACCATAAGAATGTGCTTTCCAGGATGGTAGTACAGAATAGTTAGGATTTGGGTGAGCATTACACAGTAGGTTGAATTTTCTACTTCAATGCTAATGTATAAATTTTGGTATCCTTGATAAATTAGCATTATCTCATAGTCAAATCAAAGGTTACTCCTTGAAGATTATTAACAGGTGAGTTCAAGAAAGGAAAAGGTTTTTTTTTAAAGAGTTTAATAAAAGACTAAGGAATAGACATACTGATTTTTTAAGAAAAAGTATGTGTTAAATACCATCCTAGTTACTTTCTACTGTTGCAATAAAACACTGACCAAAAGCAACTTGGGGAGGAAAGGGCTTAATTCATCCAAGGCGCAGTCTGTCTTTGAGGGAAGTCATTTCGGACCTGTGGCAGGAACCTGGAGGCAGGAACTGAAGCTGGGACCATGAGGAATGCCACCTGTTGGCTTCCTCCTCCTGGCTTGTTCATCTAGCTTTCTTATTCAGTCCAGGGCACTTGCCCAGGGATGACACTGCCCCCCCCCCGTGGGCTGAAGTGCCATACATCAATTAATGATCAAGAAGATGCCTCATATATAGACCTACAGGCCAGTCTGATGGCAGCAATTCCTCAGTTGAAGTTCTTTCTACATGTGACCCTAGTTAATGTCAAATTAACAAAAACTAGCACAACTACTTATGTACAGCAATAGATGAGAGGTAAATGGAGATTATCTTGATGGTATGGGTAAAATTTTAGAGCAGGTATAAGCAAACAGCCATTGGCTTATTTAGGCTTCAAACTGGGAATGGTTCAGTTTTCATTTCATTTTTAATAGAAGTAGACAGACAAAGGGGAGTATATGTGATTCACAAAATAATAGTATTTATTGTCTGGCCATTCATGGAAAAATCATACTCTCTCCTCTCCTGTGTTTAGACGTTCAGCTTTGAGGGTAATGCGATCTGACTGCAAGTCAGCTCCTCCATTTGTTCAGCAATTCCCAGTTTACTATAAAAGCAGCCAGCACACACTATTCCCACAATAAATAATAGCAGAAGCACTGAAAAGGAATCCTGATGAGTTTTAAATGTCTTTTCTAGTTAATTTTCAGTGATCAGATAATTTTTAGCTAATTCTTACACTACAATGATGTAATTACAAAAAAGTGCATTCCTAAAAGATCCGAATCCCAATTTTTCAATAAATGATGAAAATCTACATGTATTTTCACTGATTTATACAGATTCATTCTGCCAACTCTTCTTTTTTCTTCTTGAACATTTTCCTTTTTTGGTCTCAACAATTTCCAAGGACATAGTAGTAGAAAATTACTTGATTTAAAATTTTTTTCTAGAAAAAAAAAATCTAACAACATTTAATAAATAGTCTTTTGGAAATTTATATGCACACACTTTGTATGGAATTATTTATCATTGAAAAAATAGAAATGTAAACCAGGTAAACTTACAAATGTACATATGAGAGGGTGGCTTACCAGTTTCCTATTTGATTCATATTACACTCACCAAACTCCTGATCCTGTTATTTTTTTTCTCTTGAAAGCACTTTGGATATATGAGTCTTTTGTAAATATACAATTTTTAAGCACTAGTGATGTTATTCCACAATCATTAGTTGCTATCTTCCTAAAAGAGAAAGTTTTTCTAATACTTTTGTGCCTAAACCAAGAACATTAGACTGTGGCCATCACTTCTCATTCAGTTTACTTAAGATGTGCCTGGAATTCTTCAATTAAATTCAAGATAAGACCATGCTCCTGGGAAAGCATTTGTTCATCCTCATTATCATCTCCCAGGACAACTCTTGGGACTGGGCTCTTTCCAACCTGGGTTCTTAGGATGGAATGCAGGTTTTTGTGGCACATCTACGGAGTCATCTCATCAGCCCCAGCCCCATTTTCTACATTCCTATTCTTTACTTTTTTGCTTTTTTTGTGACAGGGTCTGCCTGTAGTCCCAGCTGGACTGGAACTTGCTTCAAGACCAGGCTGGCCTTGAACTCACAGAGAGCTTCATCTGCCTCTGCCTCCTGGGTGCTGGGATTAAAGGCATGCATCATCATGCCTGGCTCTACCTTTTTCCTTTTAATGCCACAATCCTCTAAGTCATTTTTGTTTTTTGAGTCATTTGGCCCAGGTGGCTGTGAACTTACTACGTAGCTAAGGCTGATTTGATGTTCCTACTTCTCAGTCTGAAGAGCTAAGATTAGAGGTAAATGCCATTATTCCCAGCTACCTCTGAATTTATTTATTTTTGATATTTTACTGATTTGAGAACTCCATGCAGTGTATTTTGATTATATTCAGACCCCTCCCCCTTTTCATCATCACCTTACTATCTCTCCCCCCCCACTTCATGTCCTTTAATATTTGTCTTGTTTTAAGGCCTATTGAATCTAGTCTGTGTTTCTCCCTAGGTATGGGTCTATCCTTTAGAGTCTAGTCAAGTAACAGGTATCACATTAATAAGGAAAATGGACTCTCCTTCCCCCAGCACCTATATTGCACCCTCTCTTCCTAAGGATCATGGATTAGGGGACAGAAAGATTGTAATAGCCAGAGGTGGTAGATGAATAAAAGGAACTGTGCTGTCCGGACACTACAGGGTAGTTGCACATATGAACCCACAGCACTTATAACAGGATGCACAAGCCTGACAGGAACCTGGCCTGGAGCAGAAGGTGTACAGAAAGCTGAGCCCTAGCCAAAGATCTTCCAGCAGTGAATTAACTTCTTTTTTATTTTTACTTAATTTTTTTTTGAGATGTTGTCTCTCTGTTGTCCTGGCTAGTTTAGAGCTTTCTGTGTAGATCAGGTTTGCCTCAGTCTCACAGAGATCCATCTGTCTCTGCCTCCCAAGGGCTGGACTAAAGATATGCACCACCATGCCTGTTTATTTTTACATTTTTAATTAAGGATATATATGTGTGTATCTTTTTGGTTTGGGCATGTGATTGCAGTGCCCCAGAGGCCTAAAGAAGGCATTGGACCCCCTGGATGGAGTTTCAGCTGTTGTGTACTGCTTAACATTGAGTATTAGGAACCAAGCTCTAGTCCTCTGCAAGAGCGGTAAGTGCTCTTAACCACTGAGGCATCACCCAGCCCCTTTTCTGAATTTTAATGAGGCTCATGCCTAGGATTACATTTTGAGTTGAGAGGTAAAAGTACTATTGGAAGCAATATGTGCAAATTCCAGATCAAGAATATGAACAGAAGCATCTTAATTTCCACAAGTTCTTTTTGTCCTCCTAGGGATAAAAGCATGGATCTGCATTGGTTACTGAAGTTCAAGTGCACATGTGAGGTTAATATACTCAGTGAGCTCAAGAACAGTAAGTGAACAGAGGCAGCCTGGGTCCTCAAATGTCTTCATAGAGAAGGCACCCCTAATTGTCCTTCCCTGACTGCCAACTTTTTGAACTGAACAATATGATACAACAAATGGACCTCACAGACATTTACCGAATATTCCACCCTGATACCAGAGAATACACTTTCTACTCAGCACCCCATGGAACATTCTCCAAAATCGACCACATACTGGGACACAGAAGAAACCTCGACAAATACAAAAAGATTGATATAGTTTCATGCATTCTAACAGACCACAGTGCAATAAAGCTCAACATCAACACCAGGATAAGCCCTACTGCCTACAAGGACACTTGGAGACTAAGCAACACACTCTTGAATAAGGAATGGGTCAAGGAAGAGATAAAGAAAGAAATAAAAGCATTCCTGGAACTGAATGACAATACAACACAACAAAACCTATAGGATACCTTAAAAGCAATCCTAAGAGGGAAGTTTACAGCCCTGGGTGCCTACATTAGAAAAAAAGAAAGAGCACAAGTGAATGATCTAACACTACAGCTAAAAGCACTCAAAAGGCAACAACATATGAACCCTAAACGCAGCAGACAGGAAGAAATAACAAAACTCAGAGCAGAAATCAATGAAATATAAACAAAGAAAACAATACAAAAAAATCAATGAATCCAAAAGTTGGTTCTTTGAAAGAATAAACAAGATAGACAGACCTCTAGCCCAATTAAACAAAAGAAAGAAGGAACAACTCCAAATTAATACAATCTGTGATGAAAAGGGAAATATCACAACAGACAAGGAAAAGATCCAGAAAATCATACGGGAATACTTCAAAAACCTATATTCTACCAAGTTTGAAAACCTAGAAGAAATGGATGAATATCTGAAATCCTGGGAATCACCAAAGCTCAACCAAGAAGAGATCGACAGCTTAAACAGACCCATAATATATGAAGAAATTAAAGATGTAATAAGAAACTACCCACCAAAAAAAGCCCAGGCCCAGATCATTTCATGGCAGAATTCTATAAACATTTCAAAAAGACCTACAACCATTATTACTGAAATTGTTTAGAAGGATACAATCAGAGGGAATTCTCCCAAATTCCTTCTATGAAGCCATCATTACTCTATTACCAAAACCAGATACACAAGTAAAGATACAACTAAAAAGGAGAACTATAGACCCATCTCCCTAATGAATACAGATGCCAAAATTCTAAACAGGATACTGGCAAATCGCATACAGACCCACATCAAGAAGATCATCCACCATGATCAAGTTGGATTCATACCAGAGATGCAGGGATGGTTCAACATACGAAAATCAATAAACATCATCAAACACATAAATGGAATCAAAGACAAAAACCACACCATCATCTCAATTGATGCTGAAAAAGCCTTTGACAAAATCCAGCATCCCTTCATGCTTAAAGTCCTAGAAGGAATTGGATTGGAGGGATCATTCCTCAATGTAATCAAAGCCATATACAGGAAACCCACAGCCAATATCATCCTAAATGGGGAAATGACAGAAACATTCCCTTTAAAGGTAGGAACTCGGCAAGGCTGCCCCCTGTCACCACTCCTCTTCAATATAGTGCTTGAAACNAGCTCTCCACCAAAAAAAGCCCCAGCCCAGGATCATTTCATGGCAGAATTCTATAAACATTTCACAAAAAGACCTACAACATATTATTACTGAAATTGTTTAGAAGGATACAATCAGAGGAATTCTCCAAATTCCTTCTATGAAGCCATCATTATCTCTATTACCAAAACCAGATACACAAGTAAAGAATACAACTAAAAAGGAGAACTATAGACCCATCTCCCTAATGAATACAGATGCCAAAATTCTAAACAGGATACTGGCAAATCGCATACAGACCACATCTCAAGAAGATCATCCACCATGATCAAGTTGGATTCATACCAGAGATGCCAGGGATGGTTCAACATACGAAATCAATAAACATCATCAAACACATTAATGGAATGAAAGACAAAAACCACACCATCATCCCAATTGATGCTGAAAAAGCCTTTGACAAAATCCAGCATCTCTTCATGCATAAAGTCCTAGAGAGGGAATTGGATTGGAGGAATCTTCCTCCATGTAATCAAAAAAGGAAACCCACAGCCAATATCATCTTAAATGGGGAAATGACAGAACATTCCCTTTAAAGGTAGGAACTCAGCAAGGCTGTGCCCCCTGTCAACACTCCTCTTCAATATAGTGATTGAAACATTGCTAGAGCAATAAGGCAAGAAAAGGAAATTAAAGGAGTACTAATTGGAAAAGAGGAAGTCAAGCTATCCCTATTTGCTGATGATATAATTTTTTACTTAAGGGATGATAAAAACTCCACCAGAAAACTCCTAGAAATGATTAATAGTTTCAGCAAAGTGGAAGGATACAAAATAAATCTAGAAAAATCAGTAGCCTTTCTTTACACCAACAACAAGCAACTCAAGAAGGAATACAAGGAGACCTTCCCACTTACAATAGCCTCAAAAACAATAAAATACCCAGGAACAAACCTAACCAAAGATACCAAAGATCTCTACAACAAAAACTTTAAACCCTTAAAGAAAGAAATTGAAGAAGACATCAGAAGATGGAAAAACCTCCCATGCTCATGGATTGGGAAAATTAACATTGTAAAACTGTCCATTTTACCAAAACTCTTGAATAGATTTAATGCAATCCCAATTAAAATCCCCAAGAGTTTCTTCACAGGCTTGGAAAAAAGTCCTTACATTCATTTGGAAAAACAAAAGACCCTGAATAGCCAAAACAACCCTGAGTGAAAAGAACAACACAGGAGGGAATCTCTATATCAGGCTTCAAAGTATACTACAGGGCTATAGTCATAAAAACAGCCTGGTACTGGCAAAAAAAACAGACCTGTTGACCAATGGAACAAAACCGAAGATCCAAACTTGAGCACATACAATTTCAGCCACCTCATATTTGACAAGGGGGCCAAGAAGACACAATGGAGAAAAGACAGCATCTTCAGCAAGTGATGTTGGCAAAACTGGATCACCACTTGTAGAAGAATGAAATTAAAATCCTACCTCTCACCCTGTACAAAAGTCAACTCCAGATGGATTAAAGACCTCAGTGTGAAACCCCAAACTCTGACGGCAATAGAAGAAAAAGTTGGCAGCAGACTATAAGACATAGGCATAGGAAAAGACTTCCTAAATCAGACAGCAGCTGTGCAAGAATTAAGGGCGATAATTGACAAATGGGATCTCATTAAACTCAAAAGCTTCTGTACATCAAAAGAAACAACCAAGGAAGTGAAGAGAAATCCCATAGAGTAGGAGGAAACCTTCACCACAGAAACATCTGACAAAGCATTGATTTCCAGAATATATAAACTACTCAAAAAGCAAAGAAGAAAGAAAACAAATGACCCACTCAATAGATGGAGCAAAGAGCTGAACAGAGACTTCACAAGTGAGGAATTAGAGATGACTGAGAAACAGCTTAAGAAGTGTTCAACATCAGTAATCATTAAGGAAATGCAAATCAAAACCACTTTAAGATATTATCTTACTCCAATAAGACTGGCTAGAATCAGGAAAACAAATGATACCAAGTGCTGGAGAGGTTGTGGGGAAAGGGGAACACTCATCCACTGCTGGTGGGAATGTAAACTCGTGCAGTCACTATGGAAAGCAGTGTGGAGAACCCTTGGAAGTCTTGGAATGAACTTGCCACCCGACCCAGCCATACTACTCCTAGGCATGTGTATTAGACACTTTTCTGTTTTATTAGTCACTTTTCTGTGCTGTGATAAAACACCATGACCAAAGGAACTTATAAAAGGAAGAGTTTATTTGAGCTTACGATTGACAGTTCCAGGGAATTAGAGTCGATTGTGGTGGGAGGCATGGCGTCTGGGGCTGGAGCAGCAAGCCAAGGGTCACATCTTGCAATGAGTACAGGAAGCAGAGAGAGCAACTGGAGACAGCAAGGCTTGTTAAACTCACTAAGCCTGCCCCCAATAACGTACTTCCTCTAGCATGGCCACACCTTCTAAGACCTCCAAGAACAGTGCCACCAACTGGGACAAAATGTCTGAATACTTAAAGCCTATGGGGGACACTCATTCAAACCACCACATTCCACTCCTTGGCCCCTATAGGCTCCTGATCATATAAAATGCAAAATGCATTTAGTCCAACCTTAACAGTCCCCATAGTCTTTACCAGTTTCAATGCCATTCAAAAGTCTACAGTCCAAAGTCTCTTCTGAAACTCAGGCATCTTCCTAACTGTAAGCTCCTGTAAAATCAAAAGGCAAATTACAAACTCCCAACATACAGTGGAACTGATACACATTCCCATTCCAAAAGGGAGGAATAGAGGCATAGTGAGGAAATACTGGACCAAAACAAGATAGAAAACCAGCAGAGTAAACACCAAGTCCAGTAGCACAATGTGCGACTTCTGGGACTTGACTTCCAAAGGGCTTAGATGGCTCACCTCTTCCAGCTTTGCGTGCAACATACATCTCTTTCTTAGGCTGGTACCACTCCCTGTATGCAGCTCTCCTTGGCAAATATCTCACAGGTCTGGCATCTTGAATGTCTTCTTGGGGTCTCCACTGCCAACTAGGCTTCACATTCACAGCTTCATGAAATGGCCTTCATGGATGCCCCTGCTGCACTCTGCCTGGCCTCTGTGGCTCTCTGAAACTGTGGAGGAAGAACTGATAACCCTTTCACTCTTGCAAATTTCATGCCTCTAAAGCCAGCACCATGTGAATGAAATTGCCGAGTTTGGCTGCAAGTTCAGGATGGACTCTCTCCTACTTTAACCATATTTGCAAATTTTCTCTGCCCTGGACTTGTTGGAGTAGAAAATGCTTTCAGTATTTTCCTTTCAAAAATTGGAGGCTTAGCTGGGTGTGTTCTGTCCATGAAAGTACTGTTTCTGTTGTTTACTTGTAAATCTCGAGGGCCTCTCCTTAATCGCTTTAATCTCACTTTTTCCATTGTTTACTTGTAAATAGCTAGGCCTCTCCTTAATAACTTTAGTCTCCTTATCAAAAGGAACCTCTCCTTCACATGAGTTGGACCCACCTTTAATCTTCCTAGTGCAGTTTTCCGATCCACACTGTACATTCTGCATTTCTTTCTGCCTCATCTGCTCTTCTTCACTGTAGATCTGTACAATATTCACTATTAACAGCCATGCCACCATTTCTACGTTAGGCTGTCTTGAAATATCCTCCACCAAAGACATTAGTCCATTGCTTTTCAACTTAGCATCAGGCAAGCATTTGGGCTGTGGGCAAACTGCTGCCAGACTCTTTATCAAAATATCCCAGTTGCTGCCTCAGTCTTTATTTTCCTCTGGAACTACATTTTTTTGCAGCAATTCTTTCTTCCAGGCTTCTACTAGAATGGCCCCTTAAGCTCTGCTTACAGTAGTCAACAGCTTTTCTAGCCCAAAGTTCCAAAGTCTTCCACATTTCTCCAAACATCCACATGGTCAGGTTCTTCACAGCCCTCTCTGGTACCAAATAACTGTATTAGTCACTTTTCTGTTGCTGTGATAAAACACCATGACCAAAGGAATTTATAAAAGGAAGAGTTTATTTGAGCTTACGATTGACTGTTCCAGGGAATTAGAGTCCATTGTGGTGGGAGGCATGGTGGCTGGGGCTGGAGCAGCAAGCCAAGGATCACATCTTGCAATGAGCACAGGAAGCAGAGAGAGTGACTGGAGACAGCAAGGCTTGTTAAACTCACTAAGCCTGCCCCCAGTGACATACTTCCTTTAGCATGGCCACACCTTCTAAGACCTCCAAGAACAGTGCCACCAACTGGAGACAAAATGTCTGAATACTTAAAGCCTATGGGGGACACTCATTCAAATCACCACAGCATGTACCCTCAAGACTCACCCCACTGCAGAGATACATGCACGGCCATGTTTATTTCAGCTCTCTTCACAATAACAAGGAGCTGGAACCAACCCAATTGCCCCTCAACTGATGAGTGGATAGAGAAAAATGTGGTACATCTACACAATGGAGTTCTATGTAGCAGTTAAGAAAGATGACATCATGAGCTTTGCAGGAAAATGGCTGGAGCTAGAAGACATCATGCTGAGTGAAGTAACGCAGTCCCAAAAAAACAAATGATGAATGGTATCCCTCATCTCTGGATGCTAGTGCCAATTACCTACTTGTAAGTATTTCTTGTGCACAGCCCCTTGAGCTTTTGTTCAAGAAGCTGGGAATGATGCATATTGGAAACAACAACAGGAAGAACAAGAACAAGAACAACAAGAACAGAAAGGACTGCATCAAAGAACTGACTGAAACAGTGAACTTCTGCTCAAAACAGTCAACTTCCACATGGAGAATATTGAAAAAGACTGAGAAAGAGATGAAAAGCATATTTGGCAGAATACATGAGCTCTGGTGGGGTGGGGGGATAGGGTACAGGACACGGGTCTAGAATTGATAATCTTGTACAAAATATATATTAAAAAATAAAAAAAATAAAAGGACATAGTGAAAAAATAACTAGGTAGAATCAGTTCAGAGTGTGTAAACTGGTAAAATTATGGGTATGTTTTGAAGGCATAGTTAACTGGACTTTAGATTAATTACCTATAAGGAGGTTCAAGGATGTATTTAATTCATTTGGCTTTTGCAACTGAAAAAAATCACCCAATAAATTGATTTTGTAATATTCTTTGGTGAAGGCCTATCAAGAAGTACCACTTTCTTCTTGTATAACATGTAGCTTGTATTTTCCTTTTCTTCTGATGAGATGATATGCCATCAGTTAGCATGTGAACCAGTATTTTCAATGATGTCAGGGCAAACAACATTACCTTTTCTGATTAGAGAAACAAATGTTAAACATTTGTTAGAGTTGAATACTTTAGCTGTTAGACCAGTCAGTGGGAGTTGTTCAATGCTGGTCTTGCCATTTATTAGAGTTTCTGTTCTCCCAATAGTCAGTCTCTGCAAGAAGTCTTTCCCAATCTGTGAGTCAGGTCGGAAACCAGGCATGGTCAAATTCCTTGTCTTTCTTGAGAATGACTGATACTGAACCCTTGACTGCCATTTCCTCACAGAAACAACTCATCATAAATACAAATAGCCTAGTATATTCAGAGGAGTTCAGGAGAGGGAGTTTTTGAAAAAAAAATTGCAAAGTGCATCTCAAAAAATGAAGAAATCCCTGGGGTGGGTGGGCATGAGGTCTGCCTTGACATTACAGAAGATTAAATCCAGCAGGAGTTCCAGGGATCTCTGTGCCACTCATGCAGTGCAGTGTAGGTGCTGGAAAGCTTAATATGGAAAAAGACAACACATTTAACAAAACACCTCTTATATATGCTTAGCTGTCACCTCCAAATCTAGTAACTTATTAGTTTCAACACTAAAATGTGTGACCTGGTTCCTCTCAGGAAATGGGAAACTTCTGAACACTGAGAAGTGTTGCCTTAATAAGAAACAGAATTTTCAGTAGTTGAAGCCACTTCTCCTGTTCCTGGTATTCTCTCCTAGGTTCCCAGCAGGCGGTTTCCTGGCTCTCCTTTGAAGAACTTAGTCCCAGAGTTTGCTCCTCTGAATCTTGCTAAAGCTGCTGGACACTGTTGAAAAACTTCCGTTCAGTTCACCACTCTGGTGGAACTCTAGCTTCTGTCAAGTCACGGTTGGGAGAGGATGAGCCTCCCCTGCCCCCTAGGGCTTGCTGGATCACATGGATCATATTGTAGAGACACAGAAAGCAGACAGACAGCGGCAAAACTCTTTTGGGGACATGACCTAATAAGAAAGACTGGGAGGATGAAGGAGGCAACATAGGTTGCCTCCTGTGGTGTCCTAGAGTCCCACACAGGCCCCAGAGGCCTATGGTTTTCATTGTATGGCTTTCTCTTTCCATTTTCGACAATGATGCATGAAGCACAGTTCAGTGTAGGTTTTTGAATTACACACAAAGACAAGTTTATTGGTGTCTGACTGTAGACATCTGGGAAAAAAAGAAACCAAAAACCCCACCACCACCAACAAAAACAAAACAGTGCTCAAAGCATGGTATCCTGTTATCTGTTCCTCTAATCTAAGCTACTCATCAACTTACTAACTAACCAACCAGGAGTTGTAGGACAGGGGACCCTCAGCCCCTTTCAAAAGTGCTGAGGCCCCAAATCACCACCCACAATGAGAGCTGGAATCAGATGCAATGATTAATCATTGGTGATTTTTCAAGCTTAGGAATGGCATCCCTTTGCAGCTGTGAAACCCACTGGTATTTACGAGCACTTGGTGAGTACTGCGACAGGTTTATTATTTGTTGGCTTTCTCCAGCATTGCACAGTAAAAATTGTTTTCAAAGAGTATTCAAAAGTGGAGCTGGCTGTCACTGTAGCAAAGCGAATCCATCCACGGCTATATTTCACTCTCTTGATTGATAACTAGCTCTATGCTTTGGCATTTCAGGAAAAGGGTGGAAAGAGAACGAGGCTCGGAGGTCATTAATCCTTTTCCTCCATCAGACTCCTCCATGTAGCAGATTGTACTGTTACCCGCATTTATGACTGCAGCTCTCAACAACTCCACGCTGGCCCCAAATATGGAATTGCCACCAAGTGTCCCTTCCACTTACCACAACACTCTTATTCTGATAGCTGTCTCCATGTGGAAAGGGAAGGGGTTAGCTCCAGGGGAAAGTCTGTCCCCACACTCCAGGTTGGGCTGGTCCCAAAGGAGCACAGCTGTTCAAAGGAGACTTCCTGTCAGTTTCTCACATTCCAATCAGCAGTAGAGGGAAGTTTCAAGAATCCCCCTTGTTCCAGGAAGGATTCCAGGGCACCAGAGAGCAAGTTGGAATACTTGTACATCCTGTGAATCAGTCTCCATGGCCATTTGATATAATTATTCTTGATGTTGCACCAATTGTGCTGTGAGTTAGCACGGAGGAGAGCCATAACTGTTCATCTGCTTGACAGCGCTGAATAAACCTTTTTTGCTGTCAGGGAGTGAGGCTGTTATTTTTAATGTCTGTGAGAAAGCTCCGTGTGCTGGATGAAATGTCAGGAATCGTTAAAGCAAATCAGCGCTCCAAGAAAGAGCAGTCAGTGATTATGAAAACCTGGTACCTGTAATTAATCAGCATGTGAAAGTTCTGGGGATTAAGGCTGTGCTGTGTTTGGGGTGGATGCGTGGAAATCTCCTCCAAGCCCTTTCCAGGTTTGCTTTACTGCAAAGAGCTTACTGTAGCTCCAGATGGGTTCAAAATCCCCAGTCTCAGATCCTGCTGAGGATTCCGGATAAAGTGTTCCTGTCACTTGCCAGAAACCTGTGGGTGTTGCTGTGCTGCTGGCAGTGTTAACTTTTACAGAACATTGAAATTAAACACAAATATCCTTTCCATCTGCCTCTGTGGAATAGCTCCTCTGGACAGAACTCCTCCCATCCCTGGGCTGTCCAGGTGCAGTGCCTGAGCTCTGCAAACTGCTTTCCTTTACCCCGAGTGCCACTCTACAGCATCAGCATGTGTTTATTTCGAGGGAACATTTCAGTACAAAATTATGGAATGATGTGGTGTGGAAAAGTCTTTGAAAGTCTTCTGGTGTGCTCCTGGCCATGGGGGTGGTAGTGAGGGCTAGGAGGAACCTGTCCAACCTCCTCACTCACTGTTCAAGGAAGCTCTGAGGGTCAGAGAGAATCAAACAAGAGGAAATCCAGGAGGTATTTTCTCAGTGGTCATCAGGGAGAATTCAAGGTTCAAGCAGACACAGCCCTCTCCTTCTTCAGTATTCACTAGAACTTTAAAAATAAAATTGGCATTTGCATGTGTCTGAGTTCCCTCATGTATTTGTGTATACATCTTTTTTTTTCCCCCCAAATAAATGTGAAAACCATTTGGCGAACTCCAGTGGTGATAGGCTATTTTGTGGAAAGACAGATTTTTAAAGGACTTTTATATGCTCTGTTTTTTGAGCATCAGCTCTTGAGGCAATTTACATCTAATAAAATCTGCCTATTTTAACAGTGGAGTTGATGAATTTTGACAAACATATATGGTCAGGTAACCATAAGCACAGTTACATAGCAGAACACTTCAATCACTGCAGCATGCTCTCTGGTGTCCTTTGACATCAGACTCCTTTCTCATTTCCAGCCCCTGCAACCACTCATCTGCCTTCTGCCCCACACTTCTGTGTTTCTAGAAGTTCATTTATATGATTCCAGATGGTGTTAACATATTGATTTCTGGCTTCTATCACTTAACATCTTTGCCTTCCTGGTCTACCCATTGTTTAATATATCACTGATTCATCCATATTGATGAGTGGTATAGTTATTGTATAGAAGTATCATACTATATTGGACATTGGACTCTGTGTAGCTTTTGCTTATTAAAAATAAAGCTGCTAATGGGGCTGGAGAGATAGTCTAGAAGTCAAGAGCACTGACTGCTCTTGCAGAGGACCAGGGTTCGATCCCCAGCACCCACATGGCAACTGAGAACCGTCTGTAACTCCAGTTCCAGGGGAATCCAAGACCCTCTTCTGACCTCTGCGGCATTGCACGACACGGGTGCACAAACCTACATGCAGATAGTACATTCAAACACATACAAAAATAAATAAAATTAAAAAAATAAAGCTGCTATTAAGGTTTGTACATAGGAATTTCTATGGATATAATATGTTCTGTTTATAGCCTGGACTTGACTTATTAAGATTTTTTGAGACATCACATTGGTTTCATTTGGTGAGTAGTGGCACTTGAAGTTTGTTGTTAGGACTAAAGTTTGGGCTACTCTATATTAGATTCTGGAATAAAGTATTCACTCACTACTATGAGCTCAATTACATCCTGCCTACATTAAAAAAAATTTTTTTTTTGTATGTGTATGAATGTACTGTCTGCATGAGGTTTGTGTACCTGTGTCATGCAATGCCTCAGAGGTCAGAAGAGGGTATCGGATTCCCCTGGAACTGGAGTTAAAGATGGCTCTCAGCTGCCATGTGGGTGCTGGGGATCGAACCCGGGTCCTCTGCAAGAGCAGTCAGTGCTCTTAACTGCTAGGCCATCTCTCTAGTCCCCCTGCCTACATTTTTATATTGATGGTACTTAGAATGTGGCTCTATGTGGAGATAGGCAGTTTAGAAAAGTAATTAACATAATGGGCTGGATAGCCTCAGCTGTCAACTTGACATACCTGGGAGCTTCCTCTATCAGACTTGCCTGTGGGAATATCTAGGTGACATCTTATTGATTTTTGAGTAATGTGGGAGGGCCCAGCCCACCCTGGGTCATCCCACTTTGGGTTAGTTGGTCCTGGGCTGTATAAGCAGGCTGGGTACAGGCCAGGGGCATATGCCAGTAAGCTGCCTTCCTGTTCCTCCTTGGTCTCTGCTCCAGTTCCCTCAGTGACGGACTGTCACTTGAATGAGTGAAGTGTAATAAACTCCTCTACTATAGCAATAGAAAGCAAGGAACAGAAGTTGGTACCAGGACTGTGAAGTATTGCTATGACGACCTGACCATGTTTTAGGGGAGATTGTGGAACATTTGGAACTTTGGGATGGAAAAGTCTTTGGGCAGTGTATTAGTCACCTTTCTGTTGCTGTGATAAAACACCATGACCAAGGAACTTATAAAAGGAAGAGTTTATTTGAGCTTACAATTGACAGTTCCAGGGAATTAGAGTCCATTGTGGCGGGAGGCATGGCGGCTGGAGACTGGAGCAGCAAACCAAGGGTCACATCTCGCAATGAGCCCAGGAAGCAGAGAGAGCGACTGGAGACCACAAGGCTTGTTAAACTCACTAAGCCTGCCCCCAATAACGTACTTCCTCTAGCATGGCCACACCTTCTAAGACCTCCTAGAACAGTGCCACCAACTGGAGACAAATGTCTGAACACCCAAAGCCTATGGGGGACACTCATTCAAACCACCACAGGCAGTTAGTGGTTAGTGAGCTCTTCTGTGAGAGTTTGGAGAAATGTGAATGATGAAGGCCTGACTTGTGACATTTCAAGGGAAGCAAAGACTATCGAGACTCTTTGTGTGATATTTTGAATTGAGAATCTGCAGTTTCTGGTTGGCTGGGTGTGAAAAATCAGCTGTGATCAACAAGAGACCAGAACCCCTAAAGTGAAACTTAGTTTACTGGGCCAATTGATACTGGTTAGCTGGGGGTGAAAAATCAGCCATGATTGGCACGAGATCAGCATCATTGACGTGAAATCTCCACAGGGACCAAAGCTGCATCCCAAGCTAGAGGCTAGAGGTGAAAATATTTAAGAGTACCCAAGATAGTATTGGTTTTGAAGGGATGAAGGGGTCATGGAGAGAATCTGAGGCTTCATACACTATGAGGCCAACAGAAGCCATTGGTGAAGGCCTCAGTTGGAGTGAAGATTCCTGACTGTAATAGACATCCAAGACATTGTGATGACCACCAAGGACAGAAGGCGGTGTGAAGTGGAGCTGGCCTGAGCCTATGAGACAAGCTATGTGTAGTGTGGACAGCAAAGACAGAGAAGTGCAAGAAGCC
The DNA here is from genome assembly GCA_009823505.1 of Rhizomys pruinosus. Taxonomy (NCBI): domain Eukaryota; kingdom Metazoa; phylum Chordata; class Mammalia; order Rodentia; family Spalacidae; genus Rhizomys; species Rhizomys pruinosus. The sequence continues at coordinate 1,026,074 of VZQC01004033.1, read as the reverse complement.
CAAGCCCTTCATTGACCACAAAAATCAAGAGTAAATCTCAGATGTCTAACATGTGAACTACATGTCTGAACTTCCATTTTGCTGGTTACTACTTGAAATAAGAAAGTATATAACTTATTTTTTTATTTTACATGAGCCTACAGTTGAGAGACTTTGGATTGTTTTAAATAACTTTTAAATAACAGGATTTTTGATGACTGTGGGACTTTTAAATTTATACTGTATTTTACGTTGTGATATTAGCATATTATCTTTGGGACAAACAAGAAAAAAGATTATGGTTTTTTTTAAGTTTTTTTTTTTAATTTTATTTATTTCTGTATGTGTATGAATGTACTCTCTGCATGCAAATCTGTGCACCCGTGTCATGATTATGGTTTAATAGTGTTATGTCTGCCTCTGATTGACAAGGGACTGATGACTCTGGGTAGGCTCACTTGTTAACTTGACACACCTGGGAAGAGGAACCTCAATTGGGGAATTAACTTTATCAGACTGGCCCATGAGCATGTCTGTGAGGTATGTTCTGACTGCTGATACCATGATCTTAGAGCAGCAGCCTCCAGGAATATGAGAAAATACATGTCTGTTGTTGAAAAAGTACAAGTCTGTGGTTCTTTTTTCTGGCAGCCCTAGCAGAAAAAATGTGGTCACTTATTCAATAAAAAAAATCATTTACAGCAAACTTAACCTTTGTTACATCCTGTTCAAGGCACTGGGCACAGATAATATCCATCTGTCATAAAGGGTTGAGTGTAATCTGTGAAAGGAATGGTAAGAACCAAACCAAGACAAAAAGTTTCCTTGAGAAATGGAATGGGACAAACACAGGCTAATAGGGCAGGTGAGCTGTGACCACTTTAGCCTGGGCATTCAGAAAAGCCCCAGGATCCTGCTTAATCTTAAATTTGAGTGACAGCAAGGAGCGGCACTTGAGATGATCCCTAGGGAGGAGGAATGACTTGAGGCATCTGTGGCAGCAAGTGCCAAATACCAAGGGAATGTAAACTGGTCAATTTATTGAATGTCTCGTTTGTGTCCAGAACTCTATTATGTGCTCTTGACACATGCTCTTTCTGGAACATGCTCAAAGGTAGCTAATTCCAGTTTTTCAGGCGAGGAAACTGAGGACAATTGGTGAAGTAACTTCTCTCACATTCTCTCATTTCCACAGAAACATACCCTAAAGCAAGCATTGATGCATTGCCATCTTAGTGCTCCTTTGTATTTTAGGTTTATTTTAATTACTCTTATCTTAGAGAAAGATTTTTCTGAGTGCAGTGAATATTTTTAAACACTAGGTATAAATAGTATTAAAAGAATAATTTTCAGATCTGGATGGTGTGGTGCATGCCTTTAATCCCAGTACTCAGGAGCCAGAGGCAGGGGGATCCCTGTGAGTTCAAGGAAAGCCTGATCTACACAATGAGTTCCCGGCCAGCTCAGGTCATAGGAAGACCATGTCTCAAAAAAAATCATTTCCAGATTTTAAATTTAGTGGGGGTTTTTTTTTGTTTAAAAAATAACTCTCATCTTCTGAGAGTGTCAGAATGCCTGAGTGATCTAAGGTGCCAGATTGAAATTGAACTTCCTGACAATATACCTCAGATCGAAGAGCTGGTTCTTCTGCCCACCTCTTCCTTTCCCAATGGTAAAGCACCCCTCATCTTTTATAAGCATAAAAAAACCTTGGGGGTCAACATAAAGGGAAAGTCTGCGAGACTTCATGACTCAGGTGACTAAGTAAAACATATTTTGCAAATCAGTCTTGCTCTTATGGTGAATGTGCCTGTGGTTAACAATGATTAATTTTTAATTTTTTTTTTTACCAAAAGATGTCATGTTTTCTCCAAAGAAGTGCTTGAAGGTCCCTCCTAGGCAAACCCAAACAACCATCAATCCTGCCTCCGTGATCCACACTGGGGTCCCCCCCATGGTCACTCAAATGAGGTCCAGCAAGTATGTGTCCTGTCTTGATCTTCCTGCACTGGCCTCCACGACATAGCCTGGGTAATCCAACAACAGCAGACTACACTCTGAAGAGGCTAAAATCCCAGTAGCCACTCAGTCTACAAGCTGGATATCTCAGTAGTCCCCATCTGGCATTGAAGGTTTGGAGGATTCTCAAGTTTTATATCTGAAGTACAATTTCTCAGACCTTACCTATTATTTATTTCTGGTTATACTTTCCTTTTAGATGCTTAAGGTCACACAGTTAGCCCAGATTAACCAAGGTTTTTGTTTTCTCAAGGTCAGTTGAGGATCTGGTCCTCAAGGATTACTCGGGTTTTTTTGGGGGCGGGGGGAGCCCCTGGCTCCTTTTGGTTTTTCAACTACCAGTTCCATCCACTCGAGGACACAGTTAGGTCTTTCTAGATCAGGCTTCTCTTTTTGAAGTATAAGCAGACTTTCCTCTTTATAGGCTGGACACTGGCTGAAGTCCTATTGGTTACTATTGGATTTTATACATACAGTTCTCAAAAGTTCAGATAATTGGCTGACATTGCTGTAAACAAACTTCTAAGTTTATACCGATTACATCTATAAAAATGAAAAGTAATGTATTATATTTGGTTCTGAACAGAGAGTAATCCCTTCCACAGTTCCCATGTCTAGTAGTCAATTAAAGAAAGCAGTTTTACCGGTTTTATAAGAGATTACCTCTACAATAGTTGTCTCCAATTTACAGTTGGGGAACGACCTCATCATCTTCATATTTCTCCTTGTTCTATGGGGGGGAAGGCAAGAAAGTCTCTCATATCAGAACCTTTGTGGCACCTAGAAGGTAAGTTTCATTAGGACTCATTATAACTAGTTGTTACATGTAGGATCCACAGAGGGGTTCGATGTTTATGGCAATCTGAGGCTTTTCTTCCTTTGAATGTTCAGACGGGTCAGCCTTTCTGTTGCCACTTTTTGGTACATCCTACTCAATGCAAACCTGTATCTTTTCTTTCTCAGCTGTTAAGTTGGTGACGTTTTGTCCTGTTGGAACAAGCAAATCTTTTCCCATAGTTAGTTTTAAGATTTGAATTGCAAAAGTCCTAGGGCTATGCACTCAGGCAAAATATATTAATACAGGAGCTCTGACATCAGCAATGGATTGTTCTACCAGGTGGATGTTGGCCAGGGGATCCAAGGCCCCACAAAAGGTAAGGGCTCCTTGCCTCTAAGTTGGGATACCTACAGGAGGAGAGGCAATAAGACCCTGCTGCCGAAGACCTGACGTTAACATGGGAGGGATGTATTGAGACCACACATGCAAGTGTACAGATGGCCTCTGGAATGCCAGAGAGTGTTACCAAAGGCCACTAAACCAATAAAACAAATATGGGTCTCCCTGAGTCAAGCAAGACTCCACCGTCAGCACCAGCTACACCTCACCTGCCTGGAAATACTGTGCAGCAGGGGCAGCCATGTGCCTGTATATCCCAAATCTAACTGGCTATTGGCTCTCCCCTTGGAGAAATAACCCATGGCTGATGCCACAAGCTTACATCCTCTACAGGTTAGGAGATGTTATAAGCCACAGTAAGACCCTGTCATATTTAACAGGGGGGAAAATTGTAATTCATGGATTAACATATCCAAACATGTGTCTATGCTAAAGTAACCTACCATAACTGTTAGTGCTGCTTAAATACCTATATATCTAATTGCTTGTTCTTCATTAGTAGGATCGAAAGGTTATTCCTGGACAAACTGTCAGCCCATGAAAGGAAACAGCCAGAATTGACCAGAGTCCAAGTCAACAGCTCCAGAGAGAGTGGACTGTTTTACCTCTCATCCACCTGTGCCCCTTTTCTAAGCCTAGGGAACAACCTGCGGAAGAGGGGGCGTGGTAGAATGTAAGGGCTGTGATTGGGGTGAATGGTGAAACTACAGCAATGTAGTCTGGACACTCATTTGATCAACTTGATTGAACAAACAAACTGTCACCCCCCACTGGATGGTGGGGCTGTAGGTGTTTGGGCACAACAGCCTGCAGATAGGTTTTGCATGAAGGATGCTTGTACTCATGGATTATCACTTATAGCTAAAAATGAAAAAAAAAAAACTGAGAGAAAGATGCAGGACAGTTATGGCAGAATGCATGATCTGGGATGGGGTGGGAGTGGGGGGGGGAGGGAAAGGGAAATAAGCCTGAACTGAATTGGAAAAAATGTATGAAATGCACAAAGCATCAATAAAAAACTAATTTTAAAAAAAATGAAAAGTAATGATAAATTGCAAATTGAACCTGTCATATGTGACACAATTGAAAACAAGCCCGCTCCATCATCTCATTAAGATGCAATTCCAATGGAAATTAATTTCAAGTTTATTAATTACTAAAGATTACATTTTGCTTTTTAATTGAGTTACAACAATAATTGTAGTGATAACTAAATCCTGAAGAAAATGATATACTTGGAGAATTATGCCCACTCAAAACATCAATTATCAATTTGTATTTATAATGTCACTTGAAAATATGATATTGCCACCAATTAAAAAGGGCTTTTAAACATAAGCATTTAACATAAAACTAATACTTTGTGTTTATATTGAGAAGAAAATTAAGTTTGTATATTTAATTTCATTTTTGTTTGATATAGGATCTTGCTGCGCAGTCTGAGCTAGCCTGGAACTCACTACATAGCCCAGGCTGGCCTCAAATTCATGATCTTTCTGTTTTAGTACTTTGGATGCTAAGGTTACAGGTATCAATCACCATGCCTAGCAAAAATAAAAATATGAATTTAAAGAGGAAAGAAAAAAACAATATAAAATTCATGACTCTTAAAAATGAAGCTGTTTGGGGCTGGAGAGATGGCCTAGCGGTTAAGAGCGCTGACTGCTCTTGCAGAGGATTCGGGTTCGATCCCCAGCACCCACATGGCGGCTGAAAACTGTCTTTGACTCCAGTTCCAGGGGAGTCCAACGCCCTCTTCTGACTTCCGCAGCATTGCATGACATGGGTGCACAAACCTGCATGCAGACAGTACATTCATACACATACATAAATAAATAAAAATTAAAAAATAAGCTGTTCATGAGTGTGAATTTTATATATGCTTAATTTTCACTGGAATGTTTAAATGTGCTATTTAACAAATTAAGATTTTCACTGTTAAAATATTCTGGGGATTAAATCTCTTATAGTGGATTGAATTGAGGATAATTTTTAAATGCCACTTAATCCGTGCTGCCAACCCAATGATTGGCTCCTCATTCAGCTTGCTCTTGCCTTCTAAGTGAGTGGTCTTGAGAGACTTGTTTGTAGACAGGGCTTTCCTGGTCTATGCAGTGCAGTCACAATCATTATCTGTACCTCTCAGGGTTTCAGTCTTTCCGACTGCTAAAAATAGTCCTCCCTGTAGTGTACACTTTGAATTCTGTACACAAATTGGCAACATATTTTTGATTCACAAAATAGCTAGTGATTACTACCTCCACATCATTATTGCTGATTTTTTTGACATATTCAAAATACTTTAATTTCTGTGAATATCGATTTTGTCTCTCTTTTTTTTTTAATGTGGATGCTGCTAGCTAGGAATGTTGAGAGAAATAAGTTATAACAGGGAAAGTGCTTGAAGCCGAAATTAATATCAGCTATACTGTTATTATAGCAGCATGGATTAATATCTTCTCTATTGTTATAGCAGGAGGGATTAATACATTCTGTACTATTATTACAGCAGGAGCAATGAATACCATCTCTGTTGTTATTCTAGCAGGAGTGATTAATACCTATTACACTCTGAATAGAGAGGAGGGAGTACTTCCTGCTACACTGCTATTATATCAGGAGGGATTAATGTCTTCTATGCTGCTCTTACAACAGGAGGGGTTAATAGCTGTCCTCTTGTTGTGATACTAGGAGGAATTAATACCTTCTGTACTATATCATAGCAGGAGGAATTAATACCTGCTCTACTGTTATTACAGCAGGAGGGATTAATTTCTGCTTGCTGTTATTATAGGAGGAGGGATTCATACCTCATCTACTGTTATGGTAGCAGGAAGGATTAATTCCTACGTTGCCGTTGTTGTACCAGGAAGGATTAATAAGTGCTCCTTATAGAAGGAGAATTTAAAATCAGCTAGGCTATTGTAGTAGGAGGGAATGATACCTTCTCTGTTGTTAGAGGCACCAACACCTACCCTGCTATATGCTACTGTGTTCTAGCAAGAGGCATTGACACCTGCTTGGCTCTTTTTATAGCAGGAGGGATTACTGCCTGTTATGCAGTTGTTTTAGGAGGAATTGATATCGGCTCTGCTCTTATATGAGGAAAGATTACCACCCGTTTGCTGTTTTTATAGCAGGAAGGGTTAATTTGTGCTACACTGTTTTTTTTTTTTTTTTTGAAATTTTACACTTGGGTTGCAGAGTTGCTCGCTACTTTACTAGTCATTGTTGTCCTTAGTAATATCTGTGTTCTTTTTTTTTTTTTCATATCTGTATTTTCTTTTTTTTTTTTTTTAAGTTTAATAATTTTTTATGAATGCGATGTGTATTCCATACATTTTTTTCCAATTCAGTGCAGGCTTATTTTCCCTTTTCCCTCCCCCCCACCCCCACCCCATCCCAGGATCATGCTTCTGCCATAACTGTCCTGGCAATCTTTCTTCTCTCATTTTTTTTTTTTTTTTTTTTTTCCTTTTTTTTTTTTTTTTATCTAATTCATTTAAAAATAATGCAATCTGTCATGCAAAACCTATCTGCAGGCTGTTGTCCCCAAGCCCCTACAGCCCCACAATCCATGGGGGGTGACAGGTTGTTTGTTCAATCAAGTTAACATGAAGTGTCCAGACGACATTGTTGTAGTTTCACATTCACCCCAATCGCAGCCCTTACATTCTACCACGCCCACTTCTCAGCATGTGCACTAGGCTTAGAAAGGGCACAGGTGAATGAAAGGTAAAACAGTCACTCTCTCTGGAGCTGTTGCTTTGGACTCCTGGTCAAGTCGGGCTGGTTCCTTTCAGGGGCTGACATTTTGTCCAGGAAAAACCTTTTTTGAGCCTAGATAATAAGACCACAGCAATTATTGTTCGTTGAGAACTCACTAAAAGTACTGAATCACTTTATTCCATCCTTTAGAGCTACTAAGTGGGACTTCAGTAACTGTCCATACAGCATAAGTTTAATTGCAAACAACTCAAGCCTTTAGTGTGCATTTTTTTAAAAAAAATTATTTATTTTTTTATGTGTATGAATGTACTTACTGTCGGCATGTAGGTTTGTGCAATCATTGTCGTTCAATGCAATGGAGTCAGTAAGGGCGTCGGATTCCCTGGAACTGGAGTTAAAGTAACTGTTCTCAGCCTCCATGTGGTGTGCTGGGATTGGAACCCGGGTCCTCTGCAAGAGCACATCGGAGTCTCTTAACATACTAGGCCATCTCTCCAGCCCCGGAGTGTACAGTTTTAATTCCACTTGAATACCATGTTTTTCCACTTTACTTTTTCTGACTTAATTTTATATATGACTAGAAGCATATTGTACTTAAATAATGTGAAGACTCTTTATGAGTACTAAAGAATGACAAGATTTGTTTGTTTACATTGAAAAATAAAAAAGGACTTTCTGTCTCTCGCTTAGCCAAAGAAGTGAAAGCATTTCGTTTATCTTTATTTTTTTTAATTTTGAATTTTTATTTTTTATTTTTGAAGGGATTCTACATACAATGACACAGTTGTTTAGCAGAAACATGATGTTACTCAGCATGTCATACAATTAGTAATTGGTGCGTTTTGCAAGGTATCTAGTCCAAAATTTTGAACAACCAAAGTTCCCATAGTCCAGTTCGGAGACGCTTGTATGACATAGCATGTTGATCAATCAGGTTCCAGACATTTCCCTATAGTCTCTCATGATTCACCCCCTATCTCTCCACATACCCTACATCTACCACGCCTCCCTCTTTGCAGTTTGTTCCTAGGCTTGGAAAGGGGACAAAGTGGGGTGAAAGCAGAACGTTCTAATTTCTTGGCAGTTGTCATTTTGGACTCGTCTGTTCAGTATTTGTTTCTCCTACACGGATTGACAGCTTTCACAGTGATAACCTTTTCAGTCATACTAAACAAAGCTCAACAATTGGATGTACGATGCATTTTTAACCAGTACCACTTATTGGGTCAATGCTAAGCTGGAGCTTAGACAACAGATGCTTGGGATGGTATGCTAATCCGCAAACTGTGGTTTCTCTTTCTAAAAGGGTGACAATTACTTATTGTGGCGTTAAACATCGTTCGCTAACCACTAGAGGACAAAGCTTGTGGCATCTCTGCTGTGAGTTATTCCTCCAAGGAGAGAGCTAATACAAATTAGTTTGGGATATAAATCGACACTTGGCGCCACGTACTGTTGCACTGATCTCCCAGCTGTTGATGTAATAGCTGATATTTATCGAGAGGAGTTCTTGCTTGTCTCAAGGGAGACCAATATTTTGCTGTTATTGGGCGTAGGGTCCTTTGGTAACGCTCTCTAGCATTTCAGAGGCCAGTTTGTACCCATAGCAAGTGACGTCTCATAAACATTTTTTCATGCTCACACCAGGTTCTTGACAACAGGGACTTACTGCCTTGCTCCTTGCATATTCCCATTTATAGGCCAAAGCCTTTCTAAATTTGGGGGGCGGGTTTGAATCCCTAGCCACATCTCCTTGCAGAATAATTGATTGCTGCATGTCTAGAGCTTTCCTGGTAGTAAATATTTGCTTAAATTATACAATATACACATTTTAGATGATTGGAAAAAAAAATCTAGATAAAAAAGATCCTTTCACAGTTTCCTATGCCTACAATCAGTTAATACGTTATGTGCCTGTTTTTTTATAGAAATTACCACCGTACAATTGGCTCTAGTTTACAGTTTTGGAGTGGTTTCATTGCCATCATGTTTTTCTTTTTTCATAAAGAAAAAGAAAAAAAAGGGGGGGGAGAGGTAGGAAGGTTTCTCAGCATTGGGGTCTCATTATTAAACAGTCAACCCCAATATTATTCAGAGAGATGCTCAGTGACCGTGTCTCAGGCATTCTGATGTTCCTCATCCTTAGTGTTCAGATGGGCTACCTCTCTGCTGACATTCCCCAGTCATCCTGCACAGCCATAAATTGTAATGTTTTCAGGCATTTTGATTGCTGACTTTACCTGTGGGAACATAAAATTCTCCTCCATTGTTATTTTCAAGATCAAAAAAATTGAAAATTTATCAATAGGATTGAAACAACAGGGTGTTTCCATTTGTTCCCAGAAGGGATAGTACCCAACCTCCCCCCCTCCCCTCTTTTTTTTTTTTTTTTTTTAGCTTTTTGTTTTGACCTATAGATGCCTAATTTTGTATTACACATACCCATAAGCAGGAGCCAGGGCATAAGCTTTCATTACATTTCCCCAAACTGGTTCTCATTGACTGTATGCTACTTATTTGGGAAGGAAATTTAAGCTTAGTTCTTTATCTTGTCCTACAAGTAAAGAAGGTGTTATAATGTGATATTGTGTATTCAGAAAAATATATAGGCCATTTGTAATACCTTAACCGATACAAATAATAAATAAGACCAATTAACATTTTATATTCCCGATTGGTTCAATTGTATTACCATTTCCACCAAGACCTACACCTAAATTTAATTAATCTAAACAATTCACTAAGCCATTGAAATATCCTAACTTGTGGATAAAGCTTGGGCAGAGTTGAGAACCTGCTAAATAAATTTTTACCCAATAAACACTTTGCTCTTTAATGCTTTATGACTGGACTAAGACTTCTACTTATTTGGTAAGTAAAAATTTAAGCTAATTCTTTTAAAAATTGTCCTACAAGTAAAAGAAAGTGTTACACTGTGAATGTGTGTATTTAGAAAAATATAGAGCCCAACCAATACTAACTATGAATAAACAACTAGCATTTTATATTCCCAGTTAGTTCAAATGTCAGTATCTAGCTCCTTTTCTCTTTTTCCCAGCACAAGATTCCTGCATATAAACCAATTGCAACCAGTTGTGTCCCAGCCCACAGAGCCCAAGGCTCCCACCATCAGCTGGAGGGTGCTATGAATGTTCAATCAAGTTGATCAAATAAGTGTCCAGACTATATTGTACATATTTTTTACCAACCGTTACCCAATCGCCGCCTACAGTATAAACCACCCCCCTCTTCCACAGATTGGTCCCTTAGGCTCTTAGAGATGGGGCACAGGGTGGACAAGAAGCCAACACAGTCTACTTGTCTGGAGATGTCGTTTGGACTCTAGAAGTTCTGGCTGTTTTCCTTCATGGGCTGCCTGATTGCCCAGGGACAGGCTTCATCCTACTAATGAAGCACAAGCGGTTAGATATATATATGTATTTAAACTTGCTAGTTATTGTGGTAGGTTGTTACTTTGGTATAGCACATATGTCTGGATGGTGTCTTAACCCTGAATTACTCTTTATTTTCTTTTCCCCCTGAGAGAGATGACAAGGCCTTACTGTGGCATATATAATCTCCTAATCGCTAGAAGGTATAAGCTTGTGGCAACATCTCGAGTTATTTGTCCAAGGAAAGAGCTAATAAATAAAGTTGGATATACAGACATATGGCTGCCTCTGCTGCACGAGTATCACCAAGCAGTTGGGGTGTAGCTGATGTTGGTGGGAGTTTGCTTGACCAAGGAGACAACCTTGCTTTATTAATTAGTGCCTTTGGTAACACTCTCTGGTATTCCAGAGACCAACTGTATACTTGTAAGGGCGATCTTGATACAATCCTCCCATGGTTACATTAGGTCATTGACAGCAGGGCAAACCTTACCACACCTCTTTTCTTGCAGATATCCCAGTTTACAGGCAATAAGCTTAACCTTTTTTTGGGGGGGGGGTTGGGTTTCCCTGGCAAGCATCTCCTTGGCAGAATAATCTGATGCTACTTTCAGTGCTCTCTTGTATTAATAATATGAACTACTTAAAGTAGTGTTTAAATGTATTTCTATTCAGAAACAAACAAAAACTTTAGTATTGTGTTCGTTTCTGGATAGACATAAATAGTAAGTGTACTACAAATCCTTCCTGAGACTCATGGGTCAAAAAATAAAATTAAAAAAAAAGGGGAGATACAGTTAATATTAAACCTTTTGTCCAAAACTTTCAATTTAATCTAAGACTAACCATGGGAAAAGATTGTATGTTCCCACAGGTCAAAACGACACCAACCCAAAGGCAGAGAAAGAATGGATACAGCCCCGTCGTATAGGTTTTACCACAGAAATACCAGCAGAGAAGTTCACCAATCTTAACACTAAAAGAATAAAAGCCAGACTGCTACAGGCATCAAACATCTCGAGGACATAGTGTAACATCTGTTTACAGTAGAGTCCTAAGAACTTTACCTTCTAGGTGCGCACAGTTTAATATGAGAGACCTCCTTACCCTTTTTCACAGAACAAAGAAAAACAGGGTGGTAATGAAGTCATCCATAAATGGTAAATTAGAGCTGACTGGTATAGAAGTAATCTCTTATAAAACTGGAAAAACGGCTTTCTTCAATTGACTAATATGCATTCTTTTATTCTTAAAAATAGCTACTAAGCTTTCTAATCTTGCACTAAAAACAGTGAATACTTTCTTGCTCAGTGTGTTTTAGGAGTAAAGAGACAATAGGTTCAGAATGATCAAGGACCTTCTGTTGTAGTTACCATATTTAAGTACATTTAATAACTATCTCAAAGAAATTTTAATCTCTGTAGTCTTAGCTTGGAACACCTGGAAAACCTATTGCAACAAGCATTTTTATTGATTTTACATTTAAAAAAATTTTTATTTATTTTTATGTGTATGAGTGTACTGTCTGCATGTAGGTTTGTGACCGTGTCGTGCAATGCTGCAGAGGTCAGAAGAGGTGTCGGTTTCCCCTGGAACTGGAGTTAAAAGGGTTTTCAGCCACCATGTGGGTGCGGGGATGAACCGCGGGTCCCTGCAAGAGCAAGTCGGTGCCTTAAACCGCTAGGCTATCTCTCCAGCCCCTGATTATACATTTTTTTCTAGGCCTTTTTCTCTATTAGTTGGTTTCTTGGTTATTTTAATGTCTCTTTTTCTAGTTTTAAAATTCTGGAGAATATATATATATATATAATTAATATAATATATATATATATAATGCTGTGTTCCTTAAATTTATATGGATTCTTAATTTTCAGAATAATGGGATCACACATGGAGCCTTCAGAAGGTGTGTCATGAGGGTAGAGACCTGATGATGGAGTTATCCTCATCATAAAAAGATACAAATGATACTGCTTTTCTCTTCTCTCCCTACCACGTGAGGATGCAATGCAAGATAGACATCTGTTAACTAGGAATCAGGCATTCACTGGATACAAGATTTTCTGGAATCTTAATTTTGTTCTTCTTGGCCTCTGGAACTTTTAGAAATCAATGCTGGTTGATTTTGCCACCAGTTTTCTTATATTAAAAATTATTTACCTATGCCAGGTATGGTGAGGGAGAGGCAGGCAGATCTCTGTGAGTTCAAGGCCAGCCTGGTCTACAGAGTGAGTTCCAGGCTAGCTGGAGCTACAGGGAGACCTTGTCTCAAAAAGACAAAAAAAAGTTATTCACTTCAGGGACCATTGCAGAAGAGGGGTGGAAAGAATGTAAGAGTTAGGGGAAGAGATGCATGACCATAAGGAAACAGAGTCGTCAAGGTTCCTAGGACCTTGCTCATACGAACTTATAGCAATGGTGACACCATGCACAAGACCCATGCAAACTCAGACAGACAAAACCAGCATAGAACTGGGGAAATGGGCAGAAGGCCACAAATTTGTGGAGGAAGTATTGGAAGCTAACCACTTTTAGGTAAGGGAGAGCTGATCTTATTAAGGGATGAACACCGGACAGGATGGACAGGCTCCAGTAGATGAAGTCACACAGAGGGACAACTGGGTACACAAACTTGACTCAATAGGTCTTAACATGTATGACAAAATGCCTGAAGTCCTGTGGGTGGGCTGTGGTGGCTGCAGATAAGAACTAAATATGATTAAGATGTATTAAATTGTAAAAATTCAATAAATTACATTTGGAAAAGCATTAAAAACAAAAATGTATGTTATTATATGATGAACAAAGACACCTTTTAAATTCTTTTTTGTCTATTTTTTTCTTTAAGTAGTTTATTTTACCTGTTTTTCTGTGAAAAATAGGGTGGAAGTGCTCTGTTCACTTAGATTTCTTGGTTCAACTGTTTTGTCTTAAACTCTTAACATAAATACGCAGCATTTAGTATAAAAGTGGCTCATGGAAAATTCAGAATGGAGACAGAAATTTCTGTTATGTCCTCAGGGTTCTCAGATCTGGGCATTTTCTCCCATTTTGGAAGAATTGGGAACCTCAAAAATAATTTATATTTATATTCAAATATAAATAAATTTTATATATTTGTTTATTGGGAGAATATATACTTTCACAGACACCCAAATTCTAACCCAATAATAAGCTTTGCTTCAAGCCATTTGAGAAATTTAGAAGCAAGATAAAGACCCAGGAGTTAATATGGAACATTGTTTGCTGAAGGAAAAACACATGGTCCTCATTTACAAATTAAGATTTATTCATTCCCAAAAGATTTTTTTGGTTTATCAAAGATGTCTTGAGTTATGCTTGCTCAGAAAATGGCAGAAAATATATTATTGTAAGTTGCTTTATATTATGAATTATTCATTATTAATTCCATCTTGGTGCTGAGGCCATGAAAATCTCAACTAGTGAGCAGAAGTTGAAATTGATAAGACCAAAAAAAAAAAAAAGAAATTGATAATTATCTCTAAATTTCAACAAGAGATATTTTATTTTATTTATTTATTTTTTATTTTTATTTATTTCCGTATGTGTAGAATGTATTGTCTGCATGCAAGTCTGTGCACCCATGACGTGCAACGCCGCAGAGGTCAGAAGAGGGTGTCGGACTCCCCTGGAACTGGAGTTCTCCTGGAATTGGAGTTTCAGACGGCTCTCGGCAGCCATGTGGGTGCTGGGGATTGAACCCGGGTCCTCTGCAAGAGCGGTCGGCGCTCTTAACCACTAGGCCATCTCTCCAGCCCAACAAGAGATATTTTAATCCATGACAAATTAATGAAAATTAGAAGTTAGCCAAGTTATGAAATTTTGATGTTATGTGTTTTATATTTTAGAGTATCTGAACATAAAGTTTTCTTTAAAATCTTAAATGTTATAGATTATTTTGAAGAAAAATTTAAAACTAACTAGCTAAACCCCCTAACTTAGCAGAGGAAGAAAGGAGGTCAAAAGCTATGACAAGCCCCTTCACTCAACTGGACTTTGCCTACCACATTCCAAATGTGATTCTTTGTACATGTTCCTGTCACATTTCATTATGGTGCTTACAATTCCACGTATTTAACATATGGAGATTATTTTGAGTTTTGTGTCTATCACTCAATATAGTCCCATCTCTCCATGCTTAATAATATGTAAATTTGAAAAGCATGACTGATTTTACTGGAATTAAGAGAAAAGTACAAAACAGGAAGAAAAGGAGAAGAAAGTCTTCCTATGCCTGAAGTTAAGTGATAATGAAATTTTGACTCCTTTACAGACAGTAACTAAAACTGATTGTAAAGAGCACAAATAACATGTTTACTGGGCGATTGTTATGTACTAGACACTTTTCTAAGTGTTTTAAATACATGATCTTAGTATTCACAGTACACCTGTAGCAGTTATTGCAGTTAATAATTTGGGCCACTTTATAGTTAAAGAAGCTGAAATATGGAGACATTGTGTAGGTTAACAAGGGTTTCAAGCCTAGTTAATGGCCAAGGGGATTTGATTCCAGGCACTTTGAGTCTAGATCTGATATTCTTAATAAATATATTTGGTGGCATAGTTATTATGGAAGATTTAGAAGTTATATTTTCAAACAGAAAATAAAGTTTAGAAGCTATTTTTTAGATTAATAATTTATTTAACTGTGAGAATTAAACTCTGGCAATTTAAACTTAAATCTTAGTGCTATAAGAGTGACTTTGAAATATTTATTTCCCTTGGTTTCAAGGGACACAGCACTAATTTATATATTCATGCACATTTTCAAAGGGAAACTAATTTTTGAATGAGTAATTTTGAAGATTTTTCCAAGTTAAAGGTTTGTTTTACATTTGGTTTAATTCATCTTTCTCTTTAACTCTGGCCAAGTATTTACTTTGGATCTCAGTGGGCTTGTCTTAAATTTTGCTTTGCACCTGGTCAGGTACTCTGATTCAGGGAAGTGGTGTCTGGGGACATAGGCTCATCAGCTGCAGGGTGCGCCTTGGCTGTCTTCTAATGCTGATGGATCACGGGGGTGGGGTGGGGTGGGGGGGGGAGCTATTCCCAGTTCAGTTGTCCTGAGATTATGTTTTATAATCCAGCCGCTTATGTTTGACACCACTTAATATGCCGACTGTTCTGGAAACTACATTAACTCTTTCAAGAGATTAGATAGTATTCAATGCTCTGAAGTTGGAATTTCCTCTGTCATATGCTTGAACCCTGAAATAGTAAATTTTACTTCCAGATGTGCCCAATTGTTGTGAACCGAGTCGAGATCCCAAGAGAAGTGATTCACTGAATGTTAATGATGATGATGATGATGATGATGATGATGATAATGGTACCAGAGTTATAACCTACCTAATGTGTTTATATCTAATATAAATGCCCTTTTCATTCCCAGCTTAACATTTTTTTCTGAAAAATTTGACTGCATCTGAACAAATATACATCATGCACTTATATTAATATATTTAATGTTTATTTCTCTTGGTTTTGATCATTAATATGTTTGAAATTAGTAACCTAAATTTTAACATTGTTATTTTTCCATTGATTGTGTGTTGCTTTAATTGGTTGCATTTTTGCAGGGAACTAAATACCTTTATATTTTTAATGGAGTACAGGGAAAGAATTTTAAAAATTTATATAATACAGTCAAAGGAAAAAGGAAAAAAATAGAAATGATCTCTACCTACCAGACAAAAAATCCTGTTACATTCAAGCATATATTTCTATCAGTGACTGCTTCTTATTTTTATATCTTACAAAATGGCATTATTTGGATTCTGTTAATAAATGCTGTGTATCCCTTATCTGAAATGTTTAGAAGCAGATGGATTCTGATTTTGAACTTTATCAAATTTTAAGTATTTGCATAGTGAGATATTTAGAGATAGTATCTAAATCTAAAAACAAAACTCACTTATATCTCACATATTCACAAGCCTGAGAAAAATTCTATATATATTTTTTGTGGGTCAGCTTTTGGCTCTGATAAGCTAAAAGTCAGTGTTTTCTTTGTGTGATTTCATATTGGTGCTCAATGAAATCAGTTGTTGAAATATTTTTGATTTTGAACTTTCAGATTGGGGAGGCTCAACCTTCATTTTTTAGTAGGTTTCTAATCCTTTTTTTGCTGTACTAGAAAGTACTCAACATCATCATCATCATTTGCAAGTATCTGGGTGGTTTGTGTGTATATGGGTTCACATGTGTGTGGGACATCTGTGTGCAAGGGTGGTCTTGAATGTCTCTACATGTGGAAGCCTAAAGTGGATGTCTGGTGTCTTCCACCGTTGCTCTTTACTTTTGGTTTATTGAGGTAAGGTGTCCTGATGAATACAGAACTCACCAATTCCAGCAATTCTAGCTACCCAGTTTGCTTTGAGGGACCCCCTGTTTCTGACTCCAAAGTGCTGGGATTACAGGTGGCCACCATGCCAGCTCTGCTTTTCTGAGTTCTGTGAATTGGAGTTGTGGTCCTCATGCTTGCATGGCAGGCTCTTTACCCATTAAGGCCTCTCTCCAGGCCCATCTAATAGGATTTTTAATTGACACATTTTTACGTTTGACATGTTTTTTTTTAACTATTAACAGTACACATTTAGACTCTTTCCAATTTTTATAAAATATTTCATTTATTATTTTTATTTTATGTGTATGATTGTATTGCCTTCATGTCTGTATGTGTCATGCAATGCTCATGGAAGTCTGAAGATGCATTTTATTCCCCTGGAACTGGAGTTATGGATTGTAGTTAGCCACCAAGTAGATGCTGGGAATTGAGCCCAGGTGCTTTGCAAGAGCATCTAATTCTCTTAACTGCTGAAACACTTCTCCTAATTTAATTTTATTTTTGCTATTGTATTATAGATAAATATGTTTGAAAATACTTGTTTCCAAAAAGGAGAATTCTTCAGTCAAGTAGTTTATAAAAATTTAATTTTACAACTTTGATTAGTGGATGTTATTCAAGAGCTATTGGAGGAGCTTAGTGGAAGAGTGCATACTTTGCATAAACAGGCCCTAGGTCGCATCTCCAGCATAACTGGAATGAAAAAGAAGAAATATGGTTTATTTATTTTAGACTTTTGGCCAAAGTCTACAGTGTATGAGCAGTAAATAGAAAGAGGCTTAAAATGTCTGGCATTCATGTGTAAACTATATATGTATTTAGGACATCCCAAACCTGAGTGGAATGGGGTTAATTGAATTTCCCAACATTTGTTATACTGTGCTGACTGAGTTTATCCTCATGGATTTAGAATAATGCTTTCATCACAGGCCAGGCCCAAAATCCAACTGAAAACAAATTTAAGAGAATGGGTTTTGCTTTTTTGCCATTAAAACAATAAAAATATAAGATGTTAACTTGCTTTGCATAACATCATCTTCAACATTCTTATGTTTGACAAACATGGGTGATAATATTAAAATAATTAACTCCAAGTCTGGTGGTGCGTGCCCTTAGTCTCAGTCCTTGGGAGGTGGAGGCATGAGGATTTCTGTGAGTTTGGGGTCAGTGTGGTCTACACAGCAAGTTCCAGGACAGCTGGGGAAATAGGGCAACCCTGTCTCAACAACAACAAAAATAAGACAGAAAAATTAATTTATTGATTATTTATACTTTACCAAGTACTATTCTACATGTATGATGTATTTTATCTCATCATACTCTATTAATTTGATATGACTAGTAGCATCTTTATCATGTTTTAAATGAACTGGATTATAGTAATAAGTGTAGTTCATCTGGTTTTTCAGAAGTTACCAAAAAGTAAATTCCCAGAAATGTTCCTTCCCAGGAATGTGGGCTCTGCATTCAGACATCTGTAAAGGCCCAGAAACATCTACCAGTGGTAGCATTTTACTCCTATGTCCAAATTTCCATAGAGTTTCTTTGACTAATTTGGTCTAAACAGTTTATGCTATTACCACAAAGATGTAACCCCATAGCTTTTATTTAATAATATAGAACCTAATTATTAATGATGTTGAACACCTTTTAAGATGTTTCTCAGCCATCTTTACTTCCTTACTGGTGAAGTTTCTGTTCAGTTCTTTACTCCATATTTTGAGTAAGTCATTTGTCTTTTTACTTCTTTGTTTTTTGAGTAGTTTATATATTCTTGATGTCAATGCTCTGTCAGATGTATCACTGGTAAAGATTTCCTCCCACTCTGTGGGTTTTCTCTTTACGTCCTTGATTGTTTCTTTCGCTGTACAGAAGCTTTTGAGTTTTATGAGGTCCCATTTGTTGATTGTTGATCTTACTTCCTGTGCAGCTGCTGTCTGATTTAGAAAGTCTTTTCCTACACCTATGTCTTGTAGGTTGTTGCCAACTTTTTCTTCTATCAGCTTCAGGGTTTTGGCCTTCACATTGAGATCTTTGATCCACTTGGAGTTGATTTTTGTACAGGATGAGAAGTAGGGTTTAATTTTGTTCTTCTACAAATGGTGATCCAATTTTGCCAGGACCATTTGCTGAAAATGCTGTCCTTCCTCCACTGAGGGTTTTTTTGTCAAATATGAGGTGGATGAAGTTGTATGAGCTCAAGTTTGGATCTTCAATTTTGTTCCATTGGTCAACAGTTCTGTTTATGTGCCAGTACCAGGCTGTCTTTATGACTATGGCCCTGTAATTTAGTTTGAAGTCTGGTAGGGCAATCCCCCCTGTATTGCATTTTTCACTCAGAGTTGCCTTAGCTATTTGGGGTCTATTGTTTTTCCATATGAATTTAAGGATTTTTTTTCCAAGTCTATGAAGAAGTTCATAGGGATTTTGATTGGGATTGCATTGAATCTGTATATCAATTTGGGTAAAATGGACAGTTTTGCTATGTTAATTTTTCCAATCCATGAGCAAGAGAGGTCTTTCCATCTTTTGATGTCATTTTCAATCTCTTTCTTCAGGGGTTTAAAATTTTTGTTGTAGAGGTCTTTGATATCTTTGGTTAGGTTTGTTCCCAGGTATCTTATTATTTTTGAGGCTATTGTGAGTGGGAAGGTCTTCTTATATTCCTTCTCCACTTGTTTATTGTTGGTGTAAAGAAAGGCTACTGATTTTGCTAGGTTAATTTTGTAGCCCAACACTTTACTAAAACTCTTCAACATCATTAATAATTAAGGAAATGTAATTAAAACCACTCTCAGATATCTCACTCCAATACGACTAGCTAAGATCAAGAAAACAAAAGACAACAGTTGTTGGAGAGGTTGTGGGGCAAAGGGAACACTCATCCACTGCTGGTGGGAATGCAAACTTGTACAACCACTATGGAAAGTGGTGTGGAGAACCCTAAAACGACTCAGAATGAGCCTACCACCTGACCCAGTCATACCACTCCTGGGTATACACCCCAAAGACTCATCTTACCGCAAAGATACATGCACGTCCATGTTTATTGCAGCTCTCTTCACAATAGTAAAGAGGTGGAACCAATCCAAATGCCCCTCAACAGACGAGTGGATGACAAAATTGTGGTACATCTACACAATGGAGTACTATTCAGCAGTAAAGAAAGATGGCATTATGAAATTTGCAGGTAAATTGATAGAGCTCGAAGCCATTATGCTGAGTGAAGTAACACAGTCCCAGAAAGATAAATGGAGAATGGTTTCCTTCATTTGTGGATGCTAGTACCTAATCCCCCAGACAAAAGGCAAGCTGAATGACATTATTGGTATATTTTTGTCTATCTGAAGACAATTATGTTGGTATAATGTGAATCTCTCGATGAGCTCTAGAATCCACCCACCAATTATTCTCAAACTCTGTAATTACTGTATATGGGTGAAGACTACATATACGTATTTTAGAGTAATATAAAATTAATGGAGGAAAATGTGAATTCCTAAGCATAAAAAAAGACGGAGAAAATGATACAGGACAGTTATGGCAGACTGCATGATCTGGGGTGGGGTAGGGTGGGGGAACGGAAAGGGAAATATGCCTGAACTGAATTGAGAAATGATGTATGAAATACACAAAACATCAATAAAAAATTAAAAAAATAATATAAAACCTAAACAAGACTAAATATATATCTGCTTTGGGCTGGAGAGATAGCTTAGCGGTTAAGAGTACCAACTGCTTTTGCAGAGGACCCGCGTTTGATCCCCAGCACCCACTTGGTGGCTGAGAACCATCTGTAACTCCAATTCCAGGAGAACTCCAGTTCCAGGGGAATCTGAGACCCTCTTCTGACCTCCATAGCATTGCACGACACGGGTGCACAAACCTACATGCAGACAGTACATTCATACACATACAAAAATAAATAAAATAAAAAAAGAAGCAAAAATATTTATCTTCTTTTTTGGTACTACATTAAATTGAGAATTTCATTAAAATTCAGCACATTATAATCTAACAAGTCTTTAAACTAGTCTCTTAATTTTTTAAATAATGGAAAAATTATACTGTTGTATAATTAAAGAGGAAAATCAATGTGATCATTTGGGCACTTCACTTAAAAAAGGATGGGATTGCACTATTTTCTCTATCTCAAAAGTTCAAAATTTCCTTTTATTAAAGAGTAGACATTTATTGCTATATAATACAATTTATCTCAGATTCCTGTAAATACTCTTGACTTTCTGGACATATCACCTGTCTTAGTTAAAACAAATTTTGTCTTCTCTATGTCTGCCACAGAGGAGTTCAACAAAGCTGAAGTCAGGGTGGTGGATGAAGATTGCCATCTTTCAATGCCCAGTCTATCAAATAAACACCTATCTATCTATCTATCTATCTATCTATCTATCTATCTATTTATCTATCTATCTATCTATCATCTGTCTATCTACCTACCTACCTATCATCTTCTATGCTCTCTTCCAGCTTCCTGTTATTATATGCTTCTTGGATTTTGAAAATTGCTCCTTTTTCATAAAAATCTTTCTCATACCTCTTTCTATGATGACTGTTTTTCCTTTGGCTAAGTCTTCCAAGTATTGTTTGGTGGATTTTTATATCCTAAAGGTTGGAGATCTCAAGTTTCAAAACTGAATTCATTTGTTTCTCTGATCCCTAACTTTTTAAGGTAATCATATTTAGCCAGAGCCTCTGAATACATCTATGTATTGATAATGTTCCAGATTCTTTCTAGCCCTGTGCCTCTCTAAAGTTTCATGTTTAGAACTCTGCACGTTTGAATGTCCATTTGGAAGGTACACAGTTAGAAATCTGGCCATTGAATTTTCCATGTGGAAGTCTCAGAAGCATCTCATGTTTTATGTGGACAAGTCTATTTTTGTATTTTCCTTTATATGCTTACCTTCTGAAGTATTTCCCATCTCACAAGCACCACTTTCATGCACCTACCTGTTCATCTATATAAAAGTCTAGGACTTATTTTTCAGTGATCACTTTCTTTACAGACCTCTCAGTCCATCAGCAATACTATCATGTCTAATGTCAGTATTCAGCCAAGACCTATGATCCAAGATGTTTCAATACGCACCACCAATGCCCTCATCCACATCCATTCAGCCAAATCCCACTCTAGTCCCACAGCAGTCCTCTCATGTTCTGCTTTTACTCAACTATATTTATTTGTATCAGAATTACTTTCTAAAGATAAAATAATTCATTTCTGCTTCTCTGAACTTTTCCACAGTTTCTCCAGGGTCTAGAAATAAACCAAAGTTGTCTGTAAAAAATAAACAAAACATTATCATCATATAAGATGTGGACCTTCCTGACTTTCGGACTTCATCTGGCAACACTCTTCCTTTCCCTCCTCATCTTCTCCATCAATAATGAAGGAGCTCCTTATAATGACAAACATTTCTCCCTTGTAACACTGTACTCTTTTTCATCAAGGCACTATTGACAGTTGGACTGATCACTTTATTTTCAGATCATTGGTCTCTGATTTCTATTTACATGTCATTTACACAGAGAAGTCATTACTGACAACCACCCAGGAAAACTAAATTATCATCCTATTTAGCTACCTGATTAGCTCTGTGTACTGAAATTATCCACCTTTGTTTAATCTATTTTAACTGTTTATTAGTTTTAAAATAGTTTCTAAACCAAAAGTCTTAAAATATTTTATACATTTTGAATGGAATATAATTTATTTCTATTTTAAAAATAAAAAAATTTAAAATTAGTTATTATTTTTATTTTATGTTTCTGAATGTATTGCCTGCAGTCACCCTAATGCTCTGACACTGTGATACTATCTTTTAATGGTCGCTAATGTCTGTGAGCACAGCTCCTAGTCAGTTATATACTTACACAGTTAAACCATATAAAATAGGATTTGGGCTAAACAATTTTCCTCAACTGTGCCCTATTAAAAGTGTTCTGAGCACACTTAAGACTGATTCATCTAAGTCATGACTTTCATTTATGTTTTATAAACACATTTTCTAATTTTATGTTTCTTTAGGTTGATGATGGTTTAGTTGGATTTAACCATGTGGTAGTGGATGAAGGGTCATCTGTAGTACCTTCTGCTTTTGAAAGATTAGTAATTTACTGACCTTATACATATTTATTCATTTTTCAAACTTATGATTTGGAGGCAATTTCCTAGAGAAGAAGAAGCATGCTGGCTCTTCATGTTCTCCTTGAACGTTTTGGAACTTGCATAGGCTTTCTGGTTGCACTTGTTAAACCATATTGTAGTTACTTCCTTCTAAGTCTGTCTCTATCCATACTTCTAGATACTTCAGTATAAGCCTTGGTAGCAAGCTCCTGAGAGTCTTTAGAGTACTTAATAGAATGTTGTGAGAGTAGCTTTTGGTGATATGTCCTATTTCATGGCCTTGGAGGGGCTGGATGTTGTGGACTCAAGAATTTAGCAGAAGCAAAGGGCCTAGCTAATCAGGACTGTGGCCAAAAGAACTCCAGGGCCATCAGGCATGCTGACACTCAGCAAATACTCACGGGTTGAGCACCTGCAACTTCCCAGATATTCTATTCACAAGGACATGAAAAAGCTGATTAAGTTTTATGTTGAATTTCTTTGCACTTTCATTTTGGATTTAGTTTGGGGAAAGGAGGGTAAACACATTTGAATTATAAAGAAGTTTTATTCTTTAATTCTTGCTTTTAATTGACAGTGTATGTTTCACATTTCCATGGCCATTTTTTCTCATAGGTTAATAAAGCAAAAATAAGTGCTCAGAGTTAGTAATGCTGTGTATCAATAGAGCCCTGCCAGCCATATGTTAGACAAAGCTTATATACAGTTGTCATCACAGTGTTTCCAATAGTTGAAAATTAAAAATAATAAGAGATTTTCTGCAGATTGACTCATATAAGAAATAAGGTCATAGAAATAAGCACATAGAAAACAGTACCTTTATAACAATGAGAGATGAGCACTTAGTGCCCTAAAATGTATACTCCTGTGATAGTGCTTTCATGTTCTTATACCCTTGCTGAGTATAGAGCTCTTCCATTTCCCCTCCCTCCAGTTTTCTGTGCTATTATCCATTTTAGATAATCTCAGCTCCAAGGGACCCTGGTGATATGGCCATAATAAAGGCATTATTTCTAACTGAAATCCTGATTTAACAACCCATGTAACCATTTTCAATCTCCAACAGTGCTTAACTCCATTTGGAGCATCTAAATTGAACAATGACAAAGTTTGTGAAATAGATACTTGAGTGGAAGACACTGTAAAAGAAAGAACTAGAGAAATGGTAGAACAAGTTAAATAGGACCATCAATTTCTTTAGCACATTCTATTTAATCAGGGTCTGTAGAGAAAATTGATCTCTCCCTTAAACTTTCCAACACAGGCACACTCAACATATCTGAAGAATTTGTCCAATGCAAGATACACACTGGGAAATAGCCTGCTCTTGACTGAAAGATAAAACACAGTGCTGACCACTTAGTGATGCATTTGTTTTTTTTCTACCCTTACCATAGCCCTTAGGACATAGCAGGAGAATAATATAGTTCCAAGGGAACAAATCTGTTTTACATCTATGACCTTTTCATCATCAGATTATGCTTCTGATCTGTATCATTGAACTTGAAGCCTAGATTGCTGTATATTGCTGGCTTTACTATGTTCAATTTCAGCTGGCTGTTAGGTAGCATTTACTCTTTTTATAACTGGAGACCAGCATTGATTCTATTTTTTATATGGATAATGATGCAATTCCTTTCAATGGCAAAGGTTCTGCAAATGAATTTCAATGAGGCACTGTGATGACGTGCTTTGCCTTGAGTCATGGAAAAGACACACCTTTGGTGACTTAATCAGGACAAGAGGTGCAGAGAAATCTGACAGGATGGGATGTAGATTGGGACCTGGCAGCCACTCAAGTAAAGATGAAGGAGTAAGAGGGAGGTAAGCTGGCATGCCAATGGCAGGCATACTGGTATGTTTTGAAATGAAAACTAAATATGTCAAGCAAGACTCCACCGTCAGCACCAGCTACACCTCACCTGCCTGGAAATACTGTGCAGCAGAGGCAGCCATGTGCCTGTATATCCCAAATCTAATTGGCTATTGGCTCTCTCCTTGGAGGAATAACCCATAGCTGATGCCACAAGCCTACATCCTCTACAGGTTAGGAGATGTTATAAGCCACAGTAAGACCCTGTCATATTTAACAGGGGGGAAAATTGTAATTCATGGATTAACATATCCAAACATGTGTCTATGCTAAAGTAACCTACCATAACTATTAGTGCTGCTTAAATACCTATATATCTAATTGCTTGTTCTTCATTAGTAGGATCGAAAGGTTATTCCTGGACAAACTGTCAGCCCATGAAAGGAAACAGCCAGAATTGACCAGAGTCCAAGTCAACAGCTCCAGAGAGAGTGGACTGTTTTACCTCTCATCCACCTGTGCCCCTTTTCTAAGCCTAGGGAACAACCTGCGGAAGAGGGGGCGTGGTAGAATGTAAGGGCTGCGATTGGGGTGAATGGTGAAACTACAGCAATGTAGTCTGGACACTCATTTGATCAACTTGATTGAACAAACAACCTGTCACCCCCCACTGGATGGTGGGGCTGTAGGTGTTTGGGCACAACAGCCTGCAGATAGGTTTTGCATGAAGGATGCTTGTACTCATGGATTATCACTTATAGCTAAAAAATGAAAAAAAAAAAACCTGAAAGATGCAGGACAGTTATGGCAGATACATGATCTGGGATGGGGTGGGGTGGGGGGAAGGGAAAAGGGAAAATATGCCTGATCTGAATTGGAAAATGATGTACGAAAGCACAAACCATCAATAAAAATTAATAAAAAAATATGTCACATCACTATTAATGTTGATTAGAGACAATACGATTGAAGCTGTACCCAGTATTGGGTAATAGTTAAAATTAGTTCTGTTTTAGAAATTTAAAATATGTGTATGTGTAGGGGATATTATTTGCACTTGTAAGAAGATTTTTACTTGTGGAATACAGAACAGGGTTTTGGAGAGTCTGAGGATATCGGTGCAGGCATTTGTAAGTCACTCACTCAGGTATTCTGCAAGAGCAGCATGTGCTTTTAACTGCTGAGCCCTCTTTCCAGCCTGGAAAATTTTTTTTTATAATTCATTTCTTAGGCTGCCACATTTTAATTCAAATGCTAATTTTCATGATATTTGAAAGCTTATTTGCTGTGCAGTATATTTTTCTTTATAGAACTATGATATACTTTTTATTCTAAAAATCAAAACAAGCAGACTATCAAATGAGATGATTAGGGATTTTTCTGCAACTCCCCCTCCACTTCAGAAACTTTGATCTTGAATATATGACCTTTTATTTGGATATAAGTTCATAGACATTTTTTCAAAATGATCTGCTTGTAAAAACAGTTCTATAAATGTTTCACGAATGCCCCTTCTTCTAACAATTTTCTTTGCATATTTTATGTAAATTTAGAAGTTAAAAGTAAGTGTTAAAATCCATAAAGTTACAAATAGACAGCACAATGAGTAGCCACTGTACTGCAGCCAGTGCATATTACATTTTTCTTTTGTTCTTCTGAATTATAAAAATCAGATCTTCTGTTCATTCCACTTCATTCTTCTTTTGTCATGAGGCCACTATTTCATTCACTTCTGCCTGTAATCTTCACTATATGATATTAATATATATATATATATATATATATATATAATAGTGGAATTATATATTATATAATAGTGGAAATATATATTATATATAGTGGTTGGAAATTTTATATATAAATTTCCAAACACTATATATATATTTATATATATATATATATATATAAATATAATATATATTAGTGTTTGGAAATTTATAATATATATATATATTATATATATAATATATATATATATATAGTGTTTGGAAATTTTTATAAAGAACAACATATGTATCTGTCATTCTTTTTAAATTGTTTTTTAGGGCTGGATGATTACCTCAGTGGCAAAGGGATCTTGCTCTCTTGCAGCAGACCTGAGTTTGATTTTTAGCACCCATATTAGGCAGCTCACAACCTCCTTTACTCTAGGTCCATTAGAAGATCTAAGACCTTAGAAGATCTAAAACCTTCTTCTAGCCTCTACTGGCACCTGGACAACACATGTTACACACGCACGGACACACACGGACACAGACACACACACACACATGCACACGTGCACACAAGCGATTCTTTCCTTTTACATCATGTTTGCTCTTAGGTATATTATACTATCTGTTATTATATTAAAGGACTAGCTGATGAGTGTTGGCAACTTTTCCATTATTTGGGTTGTTATGAATATCAGTGCACCTGTGTCCTTGTATGTGTAGAAGCAAGAGCTTCTATTGAGTCTTATTATTCAACATGTATTCACAGTGAATCAGACACAGCATCATACAAAATCTTGTTAGAGATGGGAACCACAGGTCTCATCTCAGATTTTCTGAATCAGACTCTGCATTCTAACAAGATTCTGAATGATTTGTGTGTACTACTAGAAGACATTATTCAGAAGGTGTATCAGAAAGTGGAATCCCTAGGTCATAAAAATAATCAGTATGGTGTTAAGTGTCTATTATTATAAACAATCCTTACAGCAATGTGAGTCTGTGATATCCTACTTTCTAGCTAGCATGCAGTACCACCAGAATTTTTTCATTGTGGCTGGTTGGTGTGAAACAGTATTTCCTGACAATTTTAATTGGTGTTTATTGATGAGTAGTAAAGTCACTCATCAAGTCTCATTGATTGCTACACTATCTTCACCACTGTCCTTCTGTAGATCAAGTATAAACATACTTTAATTTTTCCAACATAAACTCACAAACAAACCACTTGAACTCTCCATTTTGAGCTAATTTAATGAAACTCTGAGAAAGTTGTTTACCAAGTGTCTTGAATTCTTCTTCAGTATTTGCTCTCACTTGATTCACAATGCTTCTTAAAGAGTACACATTACTATGTTCCCAAGACCATAACTTATTTTTTCACATTTTAGAAATATTTGACCAAATTTCATCAAGTATATCTTCACTTAGATTTAAAACCCTTTTTGCATGTTCTTTAATACTTGGGGTATCAATGTTCCCAATCCTTCAGTCACTTTTCTTCTGTCCATAACTACTGCTTGTATGATGAAATTAGATTTCATTATCAGGTAGTATTTTTATACTTATTTACCTTCTGGGTCTCCACTTTGAATTCAGAATTTTTATATTTAACTGCCAGCTTAGACTCTATACTGGCCTTGTCTATAGTCATCTTACTTTAAAGAATGTCTTATTGATTTTTTGAGAATTTCATACATTGTATTTTGAGCATATTTGACCTCCTCTCCCATCTTCATTCTCTCCTACTACACTCTCCATTGACTTTATATCTTCTATTGTTATTTTTCCTTTCAAAAGACCTGTTGAATCTAATTTTTGTTCCCCACGTGTTCTTGGGTATGAGTTCATCCTTTGGAGTCTGGTCAATTTTCCCCTTCCCAGAAGCTATCAATTGCCAATAATTCTTTGGCTAAGGGTGGAGCTTCATACCCACCTACATTGTTCATTCTGGATTTTTTTCTGGCTTGGGGTGTCATAAGTCTTGGGTGTGCTGTCACAGGTTCTTTGGTTTCATATGTGCTAATTCCCTTTGATGTTCAAATAACACATTTTTTTTGTGTTCATATACTACTTCTGGCCTTTACCATCTTTCTGCCACCTCTTCTTATTCAATGTTCCCTGAGACTTGAGCAGAGAGGGCAATGTAGGTGTCCCATTTAGGGCTGAGTACTCTGACGTCTCTTATTTTTTGCATGTCAACCAGTTGTGGAAATTTGTATTAATCACCATCTACTGCAAGAAGAAACTTCTCTGTTGAGTGTTGAGAGATGCATTAACCTATGGGTATAACTTCTTGGAAGTTAGTTTAATACTATATCTATTTAACAGAATAATAGTAGTAGGTTATTCCCTAAGGAGAACAGGTTCTTGGCACTGATAGCAGTGCAGGTATGGGCTCAATCTTGTGAAATAGGTCTTAAATACAACCAGAAAGTGATTGGTTATTTTCATAACATTTGTGTCACTATTGTACCAGTAGTCCATATCTTGCCAGGCCAGTAATTACTGTAGCTTACAAGGCTCACAACTCTGTGTGCATAGCACCTTCCTGTACTATGAAAGCTAGCCAGTAGAGATGTTGAGGCCAGCACCAGTGTAAGTTTTCCTGGTTTGTTTTACAGCTCACGTATATAGTAACTCCTGTAATAGTGTCTTATTATCAAGTTCTAGTGGATAACCAAGAACAAGGGCAATAGCCAGTACTGTTCGTGGGTCTATGGGACCTCCCTAGTCAACAACTCCAAAACTGAGAGTCCATTCCTAGCATATGTTTTTATTTGCTAGTTGGTGTGTCATGATTGCAATGGTTGTGTCCTTCCCAGAAGACAGTATTCTGTAATGCATGTCCCTATCTTCTCTGTCTCTTACATTCTTTCCATCTTCTCTTCTGTGATAGTCTATGATGAGGAAAATGAGTGGTAGAAATGTCCTCTTCAGGGCCGAGAACTTAGTTGTTACTTGTTCTCAGCACCCAGAGCAATCATGTTTCTGCACTCAGCTATTTACGGCAGAAAACAGCCTTTCTGATAAGGCCGAGAATACCATTTAATTTGAGCAATCCTGACTGAGACTTAAATTAAAAAAAATATTTTATTTAGAATTTTGTTTTATATGGATGAGTGTATTGCCTGCATGTATGTAAGTGCACGGGTGTTGTGCAATGGCCATGAAGGTAAGCAGCGATCATAGGATCCCCTGGGACTCGAGTTACAGACAGTTATCAGCTATCATGTGGGTTGTGGGAACCAAACCCAGGTCCTCTCCAAGAGCAGTCAGTGTTCTTACCACTGAGACATCTTGTGTGTGAGTTTTAGAAAACACAATTTTTGACAGCTAATAAAATATTTTTGAGAAAGTTAACACCCAAATGTCATTACCATGTTTAGCCCAATACCATCCTGAAGTTAATTCTGTCACTTCATACTTTTATATTAAAGAACTGTATCACATTTTTTATCTTGTACCAAGGAGTTCGTAGCTAGTGTCCCTGATAGTATAAGTCACAGACATGTCAATCAACATTTCATTGACATAGGTATTTGTATTAGTCACTTTTCTGTTGCTGTGAAAAACCACCATGAGCAAGGGAATTTATAAAAGGAAGAGTTTATTTGAGTTTACGATTGATGGTTCCAGGGAATTAGAGTCCATTGTGGTGGGAGGCATGGTGGCTGGGGCTGGTGCAGAAAGCCGAGGTTCACATCTTGCAATGAGCACAGGAAGGAGAGAGAGAGAGAGAGAGAGAGAGAGAGAGAGAGAGAGAGAGAGAGAGAGAGAGAGAGAGAGAGAGAGACTGGAGACCACAAGGCTTGTTGAACTCACTAAGCCTGCCCCCATTGACGTACTTCCTCCAGCATGGCCACACCTTCTAAGACCTCCAAGAACAGTGCCACCAACTGGAGACAAAATGTCTGAATACTTAAAGCCTATGTGGGGAGACTCTCATTCAAACCACCACATTATTGTATACTTCATTTTAATAGATAATGTAGATTTTATAGCATTTAAGACAAAATACATATCCTCACTGGCTTGCATATTTTAGCAATGTGAAATCTGCAATGGTTTATAGATAAGACTGATCCTTTTTCTTTGAAGAAGTACTGAAGTAATATGAAAAAGAGGAAAGCACTTGAACATATTTGCAAAGCAGTAGATAGATATTTGCTTTTTGAGTAGGGTTTACAAGTCAATATTAATATTGTTGAGGAATATAAAAGGAGTTGGGGGTGGAGAAATGTCTCAGGGATTAAGAGATTGTTCTGGTTTTAAGGAGGATAATACTTAGTTCCCAGCACCTATTTCTGATAGGTTACAACCTTCTGAACTCGAGCTTCAGGGATTCTGATACTTTCCTCTGGACTCTGTGAGTATCTGCATTCCCATGCGCATACCTCACTCATACACACATAATTTAAAAATAATAAAAGTAAATATAAAATGTGTGGAGCATGAATTTGTGCAGAAACAATTGAAAGTCCACTTAAGTGACTGTCTCTCTGGGTCCAGTAGTGCATTAAAGTTCAGCTTCCATGTCACTTGGGCTGCAGACAGCTAATGATTATGCAAGGATACTGGGCATGTCTTTTTCTTGCAGGGTTAGGGAATACTCTAAGAGGCTTTAGGAATTTCTATCAACCTAGACAACCATTTTAAACTGAAACCAGACATAGTTCCTACTCAGTTCCTTCCTTCCTCTCTTTCCACAGATCTGAGAGTGAGCTAGATTCTGAAAGCTTCCTCCATCCTCTTCTTTTTTATTCTTTGCATATCTTTCCATCAGTAAATCTGTTGCATGTTTAATCTCTTTGCATCATCTCTGTGAGCTTGAAATGAGATAGAATGGCATGGAGATAGGATCAATAAATAATCTATGATATGTAGCAATTGCTTTAGCTTTAATGAAGAGGAAGTTGTTATTGATTCATCAAATATACATTTACTGAGCAGGTTCTTTGTAACAAAGTTACTGTCCTGACACTGAAAATACACAGAATAATAAGATACATTTCTTATCCTTAGTGAACTCTCATTATACTGTAAGAGTCTAATCTGGAAACCAAGAATAAATTTAAGTGGAATGCCAGGTACAAGCTCAGTGATTAGAGAAATCTTGGGAGAACAATCGACACTTGAAATAAAACTTAATGACCAGTAGAAGTTATTGATCATGAACATAAATGGATTTTCTACAGCAGTAGAGGTAGGATCTTGCTTTCAGGAGCCTAGAATTATTTACCTACATAAGTAGAAACAGATGGACATAGCATATTAAGCAATTTATTACTAAATTTGAATGTTTGCATTAAGGTATATGTATAAAGGTATGACAGTAAGGTTAGAACTTAATCACTAATCTGGGACCAAGTCATGAAAAGCTTTGCACTCTAAGATAAAAGGTTCATTAATCTCCTGAAATCCAGGAAAATCAGTAAAAGTGTTAGTCAAGGATGGAGTAGGATCAGGTTTGCATACAAATTATGACACTGGCTGAAGGTGATAGAATTCCTTTGAAAAATTAAAGATTAGTACATATTTATTTATTTTATTTTTTTTTTTTTTAATTTTTTTTTTTTTTATTATTTATTTATTTTATTTTTGTATGTGTATGAATGTACTGTCTGCATGCAGGTCTGTGCACCCGTGTCGTGCAATGCCGCGGAGGTCAGAAGAGGGTCTCGGATTCCCCTGGAACTGGAGTTCTCCTGGAATTGGAGTTACAGACGGTTCTTAGCCGCCATGTGGGTGCTGGGGATCGAACCCGGGTCCTCTGCAAGAGCGTCGGTGCTCCCAACCGCTAGGCTATCTCTCCAGCCCCAGTACATATTTATTTTTAATGAGGTACCAAAGCATAGTTCAAGAGAGAGATTAAAAACTCTGAAATGAATGCTTTTTTGACATAATTAGAGAGCAGCAACCTTTGGAACAACAGGAACTTTGATGGAAAAATTAAAGATGGATTTAAGGGAATTTCTACATATTTTGGTTTTGATGTCTTCTATTTTCTCTGTGTAGTATGTAGAGAATTAATATCAGAAAGTGAGGAAGAGGAAGAAGGTGACTCGGAGGATTAAGGAGAATAGAGATTATAGCTGTGGCAGGAAATGGAACAGAGATCTGACTAGAATCATCACGATAATTGTGAGACACATTAAAAGTCCAGATGAGACTAGAGACCATTGACTTATGTTGCTAACCGTCTGTGCATATGGGCTTCATTTTAGAGTAACATTAATCTTGATCTTGATTTAGAGGAGCAAACAGTTGGCCTCATTAAGATTTTGGTTTTGCCATGTGTGTTTAATGAAATGAAAATATAGGAAGTCATGCAAAGATGCCGTCAAGAGACTAGAGGGAGTTTTGGCCACTGGAATTTAATATGGATGAGACAGTGTTAATGTCGGAAGATGAAGATTAGTATATCATAGAGGGGTCAATGAATGGAAATTTCCAGGTGGTTAAGAACAGGTGCAGTGAGAGTAAATGACTGAGAGGTCTGGGGAAGGGAGACATACTTGTCAGAAGGCGTTTGTATAGATTTGTAATTTTACAGATATGGGATAGTCCTGTCTTTGTCTAGGTAAGTACAAGGGCTAAGTAGATATTGTCTGAAGATAACTGAAATTGAGGAGATTCGGGCTATATTTTACTCATGGATATTGAGGAAAGGTAGTTTAAAATCTACGATGTAAAATGTAACAATAAAATCATAGCGAAAATATTTCTAAAAGCCAAATACACATATTCAAAATATCAATAAATAATATTTTGATTTTCAGCCCTTCTTACTGTTCTATTTTTGAAGTTTAATGACATGCATAATTTTCTCTAAATATAAATAACACATATAAATGTTTAATATTTATGTACCACATTTAAATAGTAGGCTTATTTTTCTTGAAACACACACATTATGATTCTGAACATAGATCAAGAAAATGGGGATATTTTGACAGGAATATGAAGAGAACAGAAGGTACTTTGGGTCTTTCCTATTTTAACTGGAATAAACTTGATAATCTGACTTGCCTTTCTTTGTAATTCCAAATTGGAGTAGGAAACACTAGGTATAAAAAGTGATTATCAACAAATACAAAAAAAGGAGTGAGGAATGATTTTGCAATTCAGTCAGTGAGAAAGATAATGAAGAAAAAAATACCAGGTAATAGAAATGGAGCGATAGTTAGCATTAATTGAGCCTTAGTGTGTTTCAGATAATACTTTCATTGCTGTATATTGGTTAGTTCGTTTATTGATGAATGTTGATAATAGAAGGACAGAATTAAGATAATATGGATTATGTTTTAAGATTCCACTAGGGAAGCTTTCATAAAACCCTATAATTATCTAAAATTTATTATGTCCGAGGCTTGCCAGTTTCTCTCTTAAACATATCTTCTTTTCTATTAACTCCTTTACTGTTCTGACTTTATTATTTCGCTTTTCATTATCTACAATTTGGAGTTATTTTTTTACCTATATCTTTTGTTTTACATTAGCTTCTCATTCATTTAATCATTCTATCAGTGTCTCTGCAAGATTCACGTTTGCAAATTACTACTGAAATGTGAAAGGGCATGCAGGTAGTATTTCAGAGACTATGTGGCTTATATTTGCCAAAGGAAGAAGTGAGAACAATGTAATTTTGTCATATGAAAGTCATTGTACTAAGCGTTTTACATATGAACTCCATCTTAATAATTCTATACCAGGGACATTGTATTTTTATTAAGTTGTACTTTAAATATGAATGCATTTGTGTTCTTACATACATTAAGTTTTCAATGTTAACAAAATTTCTAAGGGATTGATTCAGGAGTCATGAAAGAGTCCATTACTCACTGAACAAAGAAGATATCAAGATTTTAGGCAGTCAGTATTAATTATATGATGATAAAATTGGGTTAAATGATATACATTTAAGTACTAATTCAGAAATGTCTTACATACATTTTCTTTTTTTTTTATTAATTTAGTTTTTATTGATGCTTTGTGCATTTCATACATTTTTTCCAATTCAGTTCAGGCTTATTTCCCTTTCCCTCCCCCCCACCCCCACCCCATCCCAGATCATGCATTCTGCCATAACTGTCCTGCATCTTTCTCTCAGTTTTTTTTTTTTTCATTTTTAGCTATAAGTGATAATCCATGAGTACAAGCATCCTTCATGCAAAACCTATCTGCAGGCTGTTGTGCCCAAACACCTACAGCCCCACCATCCAGTGGGGGGTGACAGGTTGTTTGTTCAATCAAGTTGATCAAATGAGTGTCCAGACTACATTGCTGTAGTTTCACCATTCACCCCAATCGCAGCCCTTACATTCTACCACGCCCCCTCTTCCGCAGATTGTTCCCTAGGCTTAGAAAAGGGGCACAGGTGGATGAGAAGCAAAACAGTCTACTTTCTCTGGAGCTGTTGTCTTGGACTCTGGTCAATTCTGGCTGTTTCCTTTCATGGGCTGACAGTTTGTCCAGGAATAACCTTTCAATCCTACTAATGAAGCACAAGCAATTAGATATATAGGTATTTAAACAGTACTAATTATTATGGTAGGTTACTTTGGTATAGACACAGATGTTTGGATGGTATGCTAATCCTTGAATTATAGTTTTTCTGTAAAAGATGACAAGGTCTTACTGTGGCTTATAACATCTCCTAACCACTAGAGGATGTAAGCTTGTGGCATCAGCTGTGAATTATTCCTCCAAAGAGAGAGCTACTAGCCAATTTTTGGGGGGATATACAGACATATGGCTGCCACTGCTGCACAGTATTTCCAGGCAGGTGAGGTGTAGCTGATGCTGATAGAGGAGTCTTTCTTGACTCAAGGAGACCAATATTTGCTTTATTGATTTAGTGTCCTTTGGTAACACTCTCTGGCATTCTAGAGACCAACTGTACACTTATAAGTGTGGTCTCAATACATATTTCCCATGCTTATACCTGGTCTTTGAGAGCAGGGCCTTACCACCTCTCTTCTTGCAGGCACCCCAGTTTACAGGCAAGAAGCCTTTACCTTTTGGGGGGCTTGGATCCCCTGGCCAACATCTCCTTTGCAGAATAATCCAATACTGATATCAGGGCTCTACTGTATTAATATATTTTGCTTAATTGCACAGCTTAAAAAGACTTTAGTATTATATTTGGCTCTGATAGAGAATAATCCTTTTCACAGTTCCTATGTCTATTAGTCAATTAAAGAAAACAGTTATACTGGTTTTATAAGAGATTACCTGTATAACAGTCAGCACTAATTTACAGTTAGGGAATGACTTCATTACCATCATGTTTTTCTTTGTTCTATGAAAAGGAGGTAAGAAAGTCTCTCATATTAAAACTTTGCAGCACTTGGAAGGTAAAGTTCATTAGGACTAATTATAAACAGTTGTTACAAATAGGATCCAGAGAGATGTTTGATGCCTGTAGCAGTCTGAGAATTTTTTTCCCTTTTAATGCTTAGATGGGCCAACTTCTCTGCTGTTATTTTCTTGGTACATCCTGCAGAATGCAAAGCTGTATCTTTTCTTTCTCAGTCATTAAGTTGGTGATGTTCTGACCTGTGGGAACATGCAAATCTTTTCCCATAGTTCATTTAAAGATTTAAATTGAAAAATCTGACAAAAAGGTTTATATCCCCCCTTTTTATTTTAGGGTTTTATTTTTGTATCCCCCCTTCTTATTTTAGGTTTTTATTTTTTGAGTCATGAATCTCAAAAAGGCAGTTGTCGTACACATACCTATAGGCAGGAATCAAGGTGTAAATTTCATAAAATATACCCAACCTGTTTTGGGTGACTGTATGTTGTTAATTTGGGAAGCAAACTTAATTCCTTAAGTTATATTACCCTACAGGTAAAAGAAAATGTTACAAGATGATACTGTACAACACAAAAATTATAGAAAACATTTATGTACATTAATCCCAAAGTTGTTGTTATACAAATTTTAAAGTAAAACAAATGTGGACAACAATTTATATTTCCAATTAGCTTAAATATATTACCGTTTTTATTAAAACCTTTTAACCAATGTTGTTTAATACAGACATTTTTACTTTTACTAAGTCCTAAAATACCATATACTCTGTAGATAAAGTTTGGGCAAATTTAGATACTTGTTAAACTCACATAAATTAAATCTACATTAATTGAATATAGACCCGTGTCCCCCTCCCAACCCTCCCACCCCACCAGATTCACCGTTTCAGTTAGTTCTTTGATGCAATCTTTTCTGTTGTTGTTGGTGTTGTCGTTCTTTCCAATATGCATCACTCGCCACAAGAAATATTTACAACTGGGTTATTGGAACTAGCATTCACAGATGAGGGATACCATTTGTCATTTGTTTTTCTGGGACTGTGTTACTTCACTTAACATAATATCTTCTAGTTCCATCCATTTACCTGCAAAGTTCATGATGTTGTCTTTTTTTACTGCTGCATAGAACTCCATTGTGTACAAGTACCGCATTTTTTTTCTATCCACTCCTCAGTTGGGGGTCATTTGGGTTGGTTCCAGCTTTTTGCTATTGTGAACAGAGCTGCAATAAATATAGCTGTGCATGTATCTCCACAGTAAGATGAGTCTTGTAGGTATATACCCAGGAGTGGTATGACTGGGTTAAATGGCAAGCTCATTTTGAATCTTCCAAGGGTTCTCCACAATGCTCTCCATAGTGGCTGTACCAGTTTACATTCCCACCAGCAGTGAATGAATGTTCCCTTTCCCCACAACCTCTCCAGCACTTGATATCATTTGTTTTCTTGATTCTAGCCAGTCTTATCAGAGTGAGATGATATCTTAAAGTGGTTTTAATTTGTATTTCCCTAATTATTAATGACATTGAACACTTTTTAAGATGTTTCTCAGCTATCTCTAATTCCTTCCCTGTGAAGTCTCTGTTCAGCTCTTTGCTCCCTCTTTTGAGTGATTCATTTGTTTTCTTTCTTCTTTGTTATTTAAGTAGTTTATATACTCTGGAAATCAATGCTTTGTCAGATGTATCTGTGGTGAAGGTTTCCTCCCACTCTGTGGGTTTTCTCTTCACATCCTTGATTGTTTCTTTTGATGTACAGAAGCTTTTAAGTTTAATGAGGTCCCATTTGTCAATTGCTGACCTTAATTCTTGCGCAGCTGCTGTCTGATTTAGGAAGTCTTTTCCTATGCCTATGTCTTGTAGTCTGATGCCAAGTTTTTCTTCTATCACCTCCAGTGTTTTAGGTTTCATGTTGAGGTCTTTGATCCATCTGGAATTGACTTTTGTACAGGGTGAGAGGTAGTGGTTTAATTTCATTCTTCTACAAGTGGTGATCCAGTTTTGGCAACACCACTTGCTGAAGATGCTGTCTTTCCTCCATTGTGTCTTCTTGGGCCCTTGTCAAATATGAGGTGGCTGAAATTGTATATGCTCAGGTCTGGATCTTCAGTTTTGTTCCATTGGTCAACAGGTCTGTTTCTGTGCCAATAGCAAGCTGTTTTTATTACTGTAGCCTTGTAGTATAGTTTGAAGTCTAGTATAGAGATCGCCCCTGTATTACTCTTTTCACTCAGGGTTGCTTTGGCTATTCGGGGTCTTTTGTTTTACCAAATGAAATTAAGGATATTTTTTCCTAAGCCTGTGAAGAAACTCTTGGGGATTTTAATTGCATTAAATCTGTACAAGAGTTTGGGTAGAATGAACATTTTTACTATATTAATTTTCCCAATCCATGATCATGGGAGGTTTTTCAATCTTCTGATGTCTTCTACAATTTCCTTCTTCAGGGGTTTAAAATTTTTGTTGTAGTGATCCTTGGTGTCTTTGGTTAGGTTTGTTCCTAGGTATTTTATTGTTTTTGAGGCTATTGTGAGTGGGAAGGTCTCCTTGTATTCCTTCTTCAGTTGCTTGTTGTTGGTGTAAAGAAAGGCTACTGATTTTTCTAGATTTATTTTGTATCCTGCCACTTTACTGAAGCTCTTAATCATATCTAGGAGTTTTCTGGTGGAGTTCTTAGCATCCCTTAGGTAGACAATCATATCATCAGCAAAAAGGGATAGCTTGACTTCCTCTTTTCCAATTAGAACTCCTTTAATTTCCTTTTCTTGCCTTATTGCCCTAGCAAGGGTTTCCAGCACTATATTGAAGAGGAGTGGTGACAGGGGGCAGCCTTGCCGAGTTCCTACCTT